>JASDQU010105860.1:36955-62667 GCA_032191745.1 Picea mariana
CGGTCCTACACTCCACGGTTCCAACAGTTACCATATGACCCGGGGTTGCAATCAGTGGAATGGCATGAATAGGAATAGAATTTGGCCTCGGTTGTGTGGTAACATGCCATGTGACCCACTCTATGATGCACTGGCACGAAGGACTAGGGATAAGCCCTCAGTCTCAGGGTTCCACCATATTTTGCCATGTGACCTGGTATTATGGAGAAGGGGCCAACGCGCAACCCCTAGGGGGATGGTGGTTGGCCATATGACCTCATATGACTGTGTTGAAGGAGAGAATGTCGGTCCAGAGGGGATTATCCCTTTATATGTGCAAAAAGTAGTTTTATAACCATATATTAGTGATTTTTGATGGATTTTTGGCATGTTATTGGAGAGTTTTGGCCCTTTTGGGGGGACATTGGGCCCTTTTTGAGGCCATATCTTGAGGGGAAGTTGGGAGATGGTTACCAAAATAAAGTATATATAAAACAAGCCTTATTAAGGCCATGAAAAGATATTCAAAGGAGGTTTATAATGAATATTTTCCAAGCCAAAGCCATTTTTATGCAGGGAAGCTGTTGAGGAGCGCACCTTTGCAGACCATTTCTGGGAGCTCCAGACATCCATTTTGAGTGTTGATTCTTCTGTTGGGTTCTCAAGATCTGGTAGAACAAGACCAGATAATGTTTTTAACCTTTTGACACTGTTGTAATGTACTTATTGATCTTTGAACGAAAATAAGAAAGCCTCACCCACTGAGACAAAGGCCTGGAGATGTAGGCGAGATTGCCAAACTCTGTTATCACATTGGTGTTATGGTTTGCTATTGTTTTATTCTTCATTTCAGTTATGTACATGTTCATATGGAGGCCATATGTATTCTATAATTTTTCCTCTTTCTTTAATCTTCCTATTGGTTAATCAACACATGCTTAATAACTCAACCATAGTCGTGTAAAAGATCTATGGGGATTTAGAATAATTGACGTTTAACAATGATTAGTTATAATTATGAACCATTTAGAACTGTTCACAAACCATTCCTCAACCACATCATCATATATATATATTTGTGTATTGTTATTTATTAATTTGGAACAAACTCTGCTTTGATTCCCCCATCTCCAAAATGTTATTAATTGATTTTCTTCACCTTGATTTTAAGTTGGTATCACAACAAGGTTGGGAGATTGTGAGAGGAAGATAGATATTGAGTGAGGATCCCACACCAAACCACTATGAATTCGGAGTGTGGAGAACCTGGAGGTCTGAGTGTACGTGGAGAGGGTGTGGAGCTCCTGGAGGTCGGAGCGTCCCCACTGACTATTGGTGCTTCTAATGATGGTCACCTTGACTGTTAAATGCACAAATACCTGAATGTTTGTTGACTCTGACTTCATTCATTGTGGAGGCTATACCACGTCGCGTTGTTGTCCTTGGCTGGGAGATACCACATCGTGAAGAGGAATGTGGTGGTTCTCAATCCTTGCGTCCTGAGACTGTTTTTGGTGCATGTCATTGTGAGCCACAAATTAGAGTGTTGTGGTGCATCTCAATCCCTACGTCTGATCATTGTTTTCATTGAGGAACGCATCTAGAGCCGAGGACCGTTTTACAGGAGAGACCAATATTTTTAAATGTGCGCTGAAATTGAATTTGAATTGTTTTAGTGTGATTGGATTGTTGGTAGTCAACCTATTTTTTATCGCTGGATAGCTGGAGGATTCTTTGAAGGATTGCAGTCTCGAGTAGCGTGGAGTAGATTCTAGCTACGCCTCATATCAAGGGTTGCAAAATTATATATGATAGAAAAATTTGTGTGGAAATATCATCGCATGGTGTTGTTGGTAGGTGAGAAGAGATCGATTATGGTATCGTTGTGAATATTTGCAAATATTAAATTGTTGAGTAGCGGGATTTAATTGACAACATTGCAAGTTTCCTGAATGAAGAAGTTTGCAAAGATGGTGAATCTGTTGGCATAAATGTACCTCAATGATGTCAATAAGTTAGATGGCTGAAATTTCATCAATTGGAAATTCAATATGCAATCCTTGATGAAAGGTTATACAATATGGACGATTGCAAAAGGAGATGAAGTGTGACCCGATGTGGCTGCAATCTCCACAATGAAAAAAATCCTAGACTAGGATAAGCAAGAGAACAAAGCCAAGGTATTGTTGAGAATTTTTGTTAAAGATAACATAATTCTGCATATTAGAGATGCTAAGACTCTAGTGAAATGTGGAAAGAACTTAAATATTTATATCAAACTAATAATACGAATCACATTCTTTTCCTAAAGAGTAAATTAATAAGTATTAAAATGGATATAAATGAGTCTGTGAGTTTATTTATTGGGTGAATTAAGGAAATGAAACATAAATTGGGAGATTTAGGATAAAAAGTGTCAAACATTGATCTTGTCACAATTTCCCTAAATGGAATGCTAGAGGACTATAAGATGTTTATAACAGGCCTTGCAGAGAGGGAGAAAGCTCTGAATTTTCAGGAACTGACAGGTATATTGTTGCAAGAGGAAGAGAGGATCACAAATTTGAAGCCTCAGAATTTAGACTCAACACTATGGACAAAGAAGATATTCCCTAAAGGGAAACCATGAGAAGGAGGTAGAGGAGAAAATTCATTTCAGAGGAAGTCAAAGCCAAATCAAGGTATGCCATCAAATAGAAATAAACCTAAGTGATTTTATTGTGGTAGGTGTGGGAATATTTCTAGAGAATGTTATAAGAATAAAAATGATGATGAGGCTAGGAATAAAAATAGAAAACTTTTAGGACACTTTGTAAAATAAAACTCGAATATTGAACCAAAAGATCTCAAATTGTTTGTGTCGAATGCTACGTTGTCTACCGAAACTAATGATGTTGATGCTTGGTTTGTTGATTCTGGCGCTTCAATTCACATGACATGTAATAAGAATCGGTATGCAAACTTTAAAGAAATAGATAATGGTGCCCATATTTATCTTGGAGATGATCGTTCTTATCAAATCAAGGGATATGGAGATATTCCAGTAACACTTCAAAATGGTACTGTCAGACACATTCTCAATGTTGTGTAGGTCCCTGGGATAAAGAAAAAATTGATTTCTGTGTCCACCATTACAAATCAGTATTTGAAGGTCGAATTCTTCAAGACACATTGTATAGTTAAGGACTTGCAGGATCATTACATAATTGTTGCTTCAGGAGTAAGAGTTGGGGGCCTATACAAACTTAATTCACTAGCAAAGATCATCAAGCTTTAACTTCTGCGACTATGCCTACAGAAACTCTTTGGCACCAAAGGTATGGTCACATTAATTATCATGATTTGTTGTTATTACAAAAACAAAGTATGGTTGAAGGAATCCCTATGTTGAAGAATGAATATGTTTCTTGTGAAGGTTGTGCATTAGGAAAGATGCACAAAGATGAATTCCTCTCTAATCCTGAAAGGAGAAAAAGAGATCTATTAGAACTTGTGCACACTGATGTTTGTGGACCAATGTAGACAAGGTTGCTAGGGGGTGATTATTATTTCTTATTGTTTATTGATGACTGCACAAGATACACATGGGTTTATTTCCTCAAGAAAAAGAGTGATTTTTTTTAATACTTCAAAGAATTTAAAAACATGGTGGAGAAGCAAACAAAAAAACCAATAAAAATTCTTCGCTCCAATAAAGGGGGAGAGTACAGATTGGAGAGATTCATCAAGTACTGTAAATATCATGTAATAGTACAACAATTTATAGTAACCCACACCCCACAACAGAACAGAGTCGCAGAAAGGAAAAATAGAACTCTGGTGGAGTGTGCACGAAGTATGATGAAAGGTAAGAATCTCTCAAATGATTTTTGGGCTGATTCCATTAGCACTATTGTTTACTTAAAGAATAGATGTCCAACAAGCTGTCTTGATAATAAAACTCGTTTCAAAGCTCTGTTTCATTCTAAGACAATAGTTAATAATTTGAGGATATTTGGGTGTAAGGATTTTGCACACATTCCAAAGGAGAACAAGAAGAAGCTTGATGCTAAAGATATAAAATGTATTTTTGTAGGGTACTGATAAGAATTTAAATCATACAATTGTTTGATCCATCTAATCACAAAGTGTTTGCAAGTAGAGATGTAATCTTTCATGAACAGGCAGAAGGAAACAATGAAGACAACAGTCATGAAGGATCGCAGGTACTTTTTGAAGATGAAGAGATCAAAGAAGAGAAGCAACAACAGGAAAAGGCACCCAGTGACATGAATACATCTAGTAGTGAAGAAGAATCTTCACAAAACAATGAAGAAGTAACCAACGAATTGAGAAGATCTTCACGACAGATTCGTCCACCCGAAAAATATAAAGACTATGCCCTAATGAGTAATATTTCAAATGTCATAGAACTCGTGAGTTTTAATGAAGCTAATGAACATGAAGAGTTGAGAGAAGCAATGGAGGAAGAATATGACTCTATAATGAAAAAAAAACCTTGGGAATTGACTGAATTTCCTAAAGATAAAAAGCCCATAGGTTGTAAATGGATATAAAAACCTAAATTCAAAGCAAATGGTAATATAGATAAATATAAAGCTAGATTGGTGGAAAAAGGGTATTCACAGAAAGAGGGCATTGATTATGCAGAAACATTTGCAACAGTAGATAAATTAAACACTATAAGATTGTTAATTGCACTAGCTACTAAACACCATTGGAAGCTTCACCAATTAGATGTAAAGTATGCCTTCCTGAATGGTGAGTTAAAGGAGGAGGTTTACCTTACTCAACCAGAAAGGTTTGTGAAAAGTGATCAGGAACATTTAGTATGCAAATTAAAGAAATCATTGTATGGACTGTAACAAACACCTAGGTCATGTTATGAGAAGATACATTCATTCTTTGTTTGGCAGGGTTTTATGAGGAGCAAAAGTGATCCAAATTTGTATACCAAGTTTGATGAAAATGGGCACATTGTATTCATTTCATTATATGTTGTTGACTTAAGTATTATAGGAAATTCAGAAAATTTGATAAGTGGAATCAAGAAGTAGATGTCACGGGTATTTGAAATGAAAGATCTTGGTGAGTTACATTACTTTGTTGGTCTTGAAGTTTGGAGAAATGTTGGTCAAACCATTGTGTGTCAAGGTAAATATACCAGAGAAGTACTTAAGAGGTTTAAAATGGATCAGTGTAAAGTTTCTTATGTTCCAATGCAACAGAACATGAAACTTTACTGCGATGATGGTTCGAAGGAGGTAAATGATACAGTTTATAGACAGATGGTGGGAAGCCTAAACTATATCACTACAACCAGACCTGACATAGCATACTTTGTTAGTGTGTTGAGTCAGTTTATGGCTAAACCTCTAGAAAGCCATTGGATTGCAGCGAAAGGGGTACTCAGGTATCTCAAAGGCACACTTGATTATGGTATTAAGTATATTGATTAATTTGATGTTGAACTGACAAGTTACTCAGATTCAAATTGGGATGGCAATCCAGATGATCAGAGATTTACTATAAGTTATCATTTTGGCATTGGATCTAAGATTGTTTGTTGGAGTAGTAAGAACCAACCTATTGTATCTTTGTCATCCATTGAAGCAGAATATAAAACATTGTGTGCAACAACTTGTTGAGTTGTTTGGTTGAGAAGACTACTTCAAGATGTTGGAGAAGAATAAAAGAAAGCTACGATAATTAAATGTGATAACCATAGCTCAATCAAGTTGGTAAATAATCCAGTTTATCATTCAAGGACAAAGAATGTTAATACTCAATTCCATTTTGTTCAAGAAAAGATACAGTCTAATGACATTTATTTAATGTATTGTAACACTAGTGAAAATGCTGTTGATATTTTCACTAAGCCTCTTGGGAAGATTAAATTTGAATTGTTTAGGGAGATGTTAGGTGTGGATGTAAACCCTTTCTCCATTAAAGGTGAGAGTTAGAATAATGGAGATTTAGAATAATGGTGGTTTAACGGTGATTAGTTAGAATTATGAACCATTTAGAATTGTTCATAAACTAATCCTCAACCACATCATCGTATATATATATTTGTGTAATGTTATTTATTAATTTGGAGCAAACTCTGCTTTGCTTCCCCTGTCTCTGAAATGCTATGAGTCAGTTTTCTTCACTCTGTTTTTAAGTGTCCTATGCCATAAATTCATTTTTGTATCATCGAGGTTATGACATTGAATGAGATTGGTCAAGAAAGAAGAGGGATGCAAGCTAGAATCAATGGTTTTGATTGACAATTTGACTATCATTTTTTTTTATCGGATCACTATTTACAATAAAGTTGATTTAGTAGTTAGACTATATTATATCTATATTTTTGAAAAGGGTTTATAAGCTCCTATTCGAAAATCTTTATATAATTTATTTTAAAAGAAATCATATAATAAAAAATGAATAAGGAAACATACCATTTCAATTTTTATGTACCATCAACTTTGAGCAGAGAAACACTCTTAAAAGTAGAAATGGGAAGATCAGTTTTTGGCTATAGATTTCTACTCAGAAAAATTGGAATAATTGGATTGATAAAGAAAGGACTATCACTATACACTTACAAGGATGGTACGTATAAGTAATTTTAGTTTTTTCTTGGTCATGCCTTTCCCTGTTGGTTTTTGTGGGTGACCTGCTCAAACGGATGTCATGTTCTCAAGTTATGTCGATATGTTTGTTTTTCCAAATAGGCAAAAAAAATGTTGATTGTACAGTCTGTACAATGCCACATGGCAGCTAACTGTACAGGCCATATGACCATACAACTGGTGTGGCAACACAGTTGGCGCATACATGGCAATGCTCATACAGCTAATGTGGTTGGTCTAGTCAGCGATGATGTGGCAACTTCTGGAGGTGACACATGGCATGGTGACTAGGCATACATAAGCTGATGTGGCAGGGACAGTTGCACCAATCCTGGGATGAAAAATGTCACCACTACAAGGGTTACATGTGGAACACCCGTACAACTTGTGTGGTAGGTATGACACATGGCAGACATGATGACTAGGAAGATGACAGATGTGGTCCAATTCCATTTTGATAAGTGGCATATNTGGGATTCGATCCCATGACCTCTTGGTAGGATAAATGCCATGGGGAAGTTCAGGTACCAACCCGCCACCGTGTTGCTTGTTATACCATTGCCACTTTAAAATATTTAAAGTGCTTTACTGTATAAACGAAGGATAAAGGGGCCTTGGGCTAAGCCCCAACCTGTAGGTTTATTGATATATATATAACAACAACATTAAAAGGGGGTGCTCCACTACATTAATTTATGACAGGCGTGGGGACCACAGTCCTAAACTCCACGGTTCCAACAGTTACCATATGACTCGGGGTTGCAGTCAGTGGAATGGCGTGGATAGGAATAGAATCTGGCCCCGGTCACGTGGGAATATGCCATATGACCCACTCTATGATGCAGTGGCATAGACGACCAGGGATAAGCCCTCAGTCTCAGGGTTCCCCCATATTGCACCATGTGACTTGGTATTACGGAGGAGGGGTCAATGCGCAACCCCTAGGGGGATGACGGTTGGCCATATGACCTCATATGATTGTGTTTAAGGAGAGAATGTCAGGCAAGAGGGGCTTAGCCCTTTATATGTGCAAAAAGTGGTTTTATAACCATATATTAGGGATTTTTGATGGATTTTTGGCCGTTTTGGGGGGATATTGGGCCCTTTTTGAGGCCAGATCTTGGGGAGAAGTTGGGAGATGGTTACCAAAATCAAGTATATGTAAACCAAAACTTATTAAGGCAATGAAAAGGTATTCAAAGGAGGTTTATGATGAATATCTTCCAAGTCAAAGCCATTTTTATGTAGGGAAGTTGTTGAGGAGCGCACCTTTGCGGACCATTTCTGGGAGCTCCAAACATCCATTTTGAGTGTCATTTCTTCTGTTGGGTTCTTGAGATCTAGAAGAACAAGACCATATAATTTTTTTAACCTTTTGGCACTGCTATAATGTACGTATTGATCTTTGAACAAAAATAAGAAAGCCTCACCCACTGAGACAAAGGCTTGGAGACGTAGGTGAGATTGCCGAACTCCGTTATCACATTGGTGTTATGGTTTGCTACTATGTTATTCTTCATTTCAGTTATGTACATGTTCATATGGAGGCTATATGTATTCTATAATTTTTCCTCTTTCTTTAATCTTCCTAATTGGTTAATCAACAAACGCCTAATAACTCAACCATAGTCGTGTAAAAGATCTATGGAGATTTAGAATAATGGAGGTTTAATGGTGATTAGTTAGAATTATGAACCATTTAGAACTATTCATAAACCGTTCCTCAACCAAATCATCATCATATATATTTGTGTATTGTTATTTATTAATTTGGAACAAACTCTGCTTTGATTCCCCCGTCTCCACAATGGTATTAATTGATTTTATTCACTTTGATTTTAAGTTGGTATCAGAGCAAGGCTGAGAGATTGTGAGAGGCAGACAGATCTTGAGTGAGGATCCCATGCCAGACCACTATGAAGTTGGACTGTGGAGAACCTAGAGGTCTGAGTGTACGTGGAGAGGGTGTGGAGCACTTGGAGGTCGGAGCATTCCCATCGATTATTGGTGCTTCTACTAATGGTCGCCTTGAAAGTTGAATGCGTGAATACTTGAATGTGTGCTAACTCTGACTTCATTCTTTGTGGAGGCTATACCATGTCGCGTTGTTGTCCTTGGCAGGGAGATACCACATCGTGAAGAGGAATGTGGTGCATGTCAATCCTTGCATCCTAAGATTGTTTGTGGTGCATCTCATTGTGAGCCACAAATTAGAGTGTTGTGGTGCATCTCAATCCCTGCGTTTGATAGTTGTTTTCATTGAGGAACACATCTGGAGCTGAGGCCCGTTTTACAAGCAAGACCAGCTGAAATTGAATTTGAATCGTTTTAGTGTGATAGGATCGCTGGTAGTCAACTTGTTTTTTATCGCTGGATAGCTGGAGCATTCTTTGAAGGATTTCAATCTCGAGTAGTGTGGAGGAGACTCTAGCTACGCCTCATATCAAGGATTGCACAATTCTATATGATAACAAAATTTGTGTGGAAATATCGTCACATGGTGTTGTTGGGAGGTGAGAAGAGATCGATCATGGTATTGTTGTGAATATTTGCAGATATTGAATTTTTGAGTAGCGGGATTTAATTGACAACGTTGCAAGTTTGTTGAATGAAGAAGTTTGCAGAGATGGAGAATCTTCTAATATCAACGTACCTCAATGAAGTCGATAAGTTAGAGGCTCCACAATGAAAACAATCCTAGACTAGGATAAGAGAGAGAACAAAGCCAAGGTATTGTTGAGAATGTCTGTTAAAGATAGCATAATTCTGGATATTAGAGATGCTAAGACTTCTAGTGAAACGTGGAAAGCACTTAAATATTTGTATCAAACTAATAATACAAATCAAATTCTTTTCCTAAAGAGTAAATTAATAAGTATTAAAATGGATATAAATGAGTTTTTGAGTGCTTTTCTTGGGTGAATTAAAGAAATGAAACATAAATTGGGAGATATAGGATACAAAGTGTGAAACATTGATCTTGTCACAATTTCCCTAAATGTAATGCTAGAGGACCATAAAATGTTTATAACAGGGCCTGCAACGAGGGATAAAGCTCCCACTTTTGAGGAACTGACAGATATATTGTTGCAAGAGGAAGAGAGGCTCACAAATTTGAAGCCTCAGAATTCATACTCAGCACTATGGACAAAGAAGAGATTCCCTAAAGGGAAACCACGAGAAGGAGGTAGAGGAGGAAGTTCATTTCAGAGGAAGTCAAAGCCAAATCAAGGTATGCCATCGAATAGAAATAAACCTAAGTGATTTTATTGTGGTAGGCGTGGGAATATTGATAGAGAATGTTATAAGAATAAAAATGATGATGAGGCTAGGAATAAAAATAGAAAACTTTCAGGACACTTTGTAGAATAAAACTCGAATATTGAACCAAAAGATCTCAAATTGTTTGTGTCAAATGCTACGTTGTCTACCGAAACTAATGATGTTAATGATTGGTTTGTTGATTCTGGCACTTCAATTCACATGACATGTAATAAGAATCAGTATACAAACTTTAAAGAAACACATAATCGTGCCCATATTTATCTTGGAGATGATCGTTCTTATCAAATCAAGGGATATGGAGATATTCTAGTAACATTTTAGAATGATATTTTCAGACACATTCGCAATGTTGTGTAGGTCCCTGGGATAAAGAAAAAAATGATTTATGTGTCCACCATTATAGATCAGTATTTGAAGTTCGAATTCTTCAAGACACATTGTATAGTGAAGGACTTGCAGGATCATTACATAATTGTTTCTTCAGGAGTAAGAGTTGGAGGCCTATACAAACTTGATGTCACTTGCAAAGATCATCAAGCTTTAACCTCTACGACTATTTCTACAGAAAATCTTTGGCACCAAAGTTATGGTCACATTAATTATCAAGATTTGTTCTTATTACAAAAACAAAGTATGGTTGAAGGAATCCCTATGTTGAAGAATGAATATGTTGCTTGTGAAGGTTGTGCATTAGGAAAGATGCACAGAGATGAATTCCCCTCTAATCCTGAAAGGAGAAAAAGAGATTTATTAGAACTTGTGCACACTAATGTCTGTGGATCAATGCAAACAAGGTTGCTAGGAGGTGCTTATTATTTCTTATTGTTTATTGATGACTGCACAAGATACACATGTGTTTATTCCCTCGGGAAAAAGAGTGATGTTTTTGAATACTTCAAGGAATTTAAAAACATGGTGGAGAAGCAAACAAAGAAACCCATCAAAATTCTTTTCTCAAATCAAGGAGGAGAGTAAAGATTGGAGAGCTTCATCAAGTATTGCAAAGATCATGTAATAGTACAACAATTTATAGTAACCCACATCCCACAGCAGAATAGAGTCGCAGAAAGGAAAAATAGAACTTTGATGGAGTGTGCATGAATTATCATGAAAGGTAAGAATCTCTCAAATGATTTTTGGGTTGATTCCATTAGCACTGCTGTTTACTTAAAGAATAGATGTCCAACAAGGTTTCTTGATCATAAAACTCCTTTTGAAGCCTTGTTTGATTCTAAACCAACAGTTAATAATTTGAGGATATTTGGGTGTAAGGATTTTGCACACATTCCAAAGGAGAACAAGAAGAAGCTTGATGCTAAAGCTATAAAATGTATTTTTGTAGGGTACTGATTAGAATTCAAATCATACAAATTGTTTGATCCATCTACTCACAAAGTGTTTGCAAGTAGAGATTTAATCTTTCATGAACAGGCAGAAGGAAACAATGAAGACAATAGTCATGAAGGATTGCAGGTACTTCTTGAAGATGAAGATGTCAAAGAAGAGAAGGAACAACACGAAAAGGCACCCAGTGACATGAATACATCTAGTAGTGAGGAAGAATCTTCAGAAAACGAAGAAGAAGTAACCAACGAATTGAGAAGATCTTCACGACAGATTCGTCCACCTAAAAAATATAAAGATTATGCCCTAATGAATAATATTTCAAATGTCATAGAACCCATAATTTTTAATGAAGCTGATGAACATGAAGAGTTGAGAGAAGCAATGGAGGAAGAATTTGACTCTATAATGAAAAAAAAAACTTGGGAATTGACTGAATTTCCTAAAGATAAAAAGCCCATAGGTTGTAAATGGATATAAAAACCTAAATTCAAAGAAGATGGTAATATAGATAAATATGAAGCTAGATTGGTGGAAAAATGGTATTTACAGAAAGAGGGCATTGATTATGCATAAACATTTGCAACAATAGATAAATTAAACACTATAAGAATGTTAATTGCACTAGCTACAAAACACCATTGGAAGCTTCACCAATTAGATGTAAAGCATGCTTTCCTGAATGGTGAGTTAAAGGAGGAGGTTTACCTTACTCAACCAGTGAGGTTTGTGAAAAGTAGTCAGGAACATTTAGTATGCAAATTAAAGAAATCATTGTATGGACTGTAAAAAACACCTAGGTCATGGTATGAGAAGATACATTCATTCTTTCTTCGGCAGGGTTTTATGAGCAACAAAAGTGATCCAAATTTGTATACCAAGTTTGATGAAAATGGGCACATTGTATTGATTTCATTATATGTTGTTGACTTAATTATTATAGGCAATTCGGAAAAATTGATAAGTGGTATCAAGAAGCAGATTTCATGGGTATTTGAAATGAAAGATCTTTGTGAGTTACATTACTTTCTCGGTCTTGAAGTTTGGAGAAATGTTGGTCAAACCTTTGTGTCTCAAGGTAAATATATCAGAGAAGTACTTAAGAGGCTTAAAATGGATCAGTGTAAAGTTTCTTATGTTCCAATGCAAAAAAACATGAAACTTTACTGCGATGATGTTTCGAAGGAAGTAAATGATACAGTTTATAGACAGATGGTGGGAAGCCTGAACTATCTCACTATAACCAGACCTGAGGTAGCATAGTTTGTTAGTGTGTTAAGTCATTTTATGGATAAACCTATAGAAAGCCATTGGATTGCAGCAAAAGGGGTACTCAGGTATCTCAAAGGCACGCTTGATTATGGTATTAAGTATATTGATTAATTCGATATTGAGCTGACAGGTTACTCAGATTCAAATTGGGTTGGCAATCTAGATGATCATAGATTTACTACAGGTTATTCTTTTGGCATTGGATCTGAGATTGTTTCATGGAGTAGTAAGAAGCAACCTATTGTATCTTTGTCATCCATTGAAGGAGAATATAAAACATTGTGTGCAACAAATTGTTGAGTTGTTTGGTTGAGAAGACTACTTCAAGATGTTGGAGAAGAACAAAAGAAAGTTACGATAATCAAATGCGATAACCATAGCTCAATCAAGTTGGCAAATAATCCATTTTATCATTCAAGGACAAAGCATGTTGATACTCAATTCCATTTTGTTCGAGAAAAGATACAGTCTAATGACATTTCTTTAATGTATTGTAACACTAGTGAAAATGCTGTTAATATTTTCACTAAGCCTCTTGGGAAGATTAAATTTGAATTGTTTAGGGAGATGTTAGGTGTGGATGTAAATCCTTTCTCCATTAAAGGGGAGAGTTAGAATAATGGAGATTTAGAATAATGAAGGTTTAACGGTGATTAGTTAGAATTATGAACCGTTTATAATTGTTCATAAACTGTTCCTCAACCACATCATTGTATATATATTTGTGTAATGTTATTGATTAATTTGGAACAAACTCTTCTCTGCTTCCCCCATCTCTGAAATGTTATGAGTCGGTTTTCTTCACTTTGGTTTTAAGTGTCCTATGCCATAAATTCATTTTTGTATCATCGTGGTTATGACATTGAATGAGATTGGTCAAGAAAGAAGGGGGATGCAAGCTAGAATCAATGGTTTTGATTGGCACTATCATTTTGTTTTATCGGATCAATATTTACAATAAAGTTGATTTAGTAGTTAGACTATATTATATCTATATTTTTGAAAAGGGTTTATAAGCTCCTATTCTAAAATCTTTATATAATTTATTTTAAAAGCAATCATATAATAAAAAATGAATAAGGAAACATCCCATTTCAATTTTTATGTACCATCAACTTTGAGCAAAGAAACACTCTTAAAAGATCATGGATTCTTGCACTGTCCAAGATGTAGGGACGGAAGGGAAAGTAGAAGTCTCTCAACCCCAAGACCAAAAATAGTTCGGCCAATTCAGTGCTTCTCTCACATAACTTTGCAAGTACCCACCCTGAGCTTATAGATGCACATGTATCTGAGGAAAATGAGATGGCTATGGTACTTGATGAATTGAACATTTAATGAAAATGACATAAGAATTAAGAAGATAGTGGTGAAGTATTTAACAAAAGATCCCATTATTCCCGCATCTCGTTATAATATTCCCACCCAACCGTGCCCAAGCTAAAGCTGCTAAACTCTATCCAAATGGAACAAAATTTTTGAACAAGCCCAATGGGCCAAAGACTACATGAGGGAAGATGGTGCGAGGTTTAAAGGTTTGGAAAGTGACGGACGAGAGAAGTGGTAAAAGTTTCAAATCACCCCAAAATTAAAGAAAGGGCATGATGGCTTAGTTTGAAAATGAATAAATGTTGAGAATAGGTTGGTGCCTTCAAGTGAGAGAGGCCTTCAACGCCTACCATTCAATGAAGGGTTTTCATGTGGTGGAAATATACCATTCTTTTGGATTACTTGATTTCCCTCACCGTTGCGTTTTAAGTGATGGACAAGAATACAAGAAAGAAGGCACATTTTCATGAACAGGAGCCTTGTCACTCAAAACTAAATATGTAATTTTATGTAAGACTCTATAGACAAGCAATATATCTTCCCGAGGGAAACATTCAATTTAATTGAAACAAAACCCACCTTAACTGGTTTACCAATTTAATTGAAACAAAACCCACCTTAACTGGTTTACCATGATGGATTGGCCCAAAAGAAAAATTATACAAATCCATTTCATATCTTACCTTGCTCACACATATCATGATATTAGGCAATGAAGCTCAGCCCACCCAAATTTGATAATGCTTTGGAATTATTGCAATATTTTAGTATTTTAGAAGAAACAAAAGAACTCAGCCCGCCAAAATCTCGAGAATGGCTTGGAATTATTGCAGCCTTTAAGGAGAAACCGTTCCCAAATTTCAGACAAAACAGCCTTATGCAATGTGCGGTTAAGACTTAATGAAAAGGGTGGTCCTCCTGCAGAAATGTGCAATGTGTGGGTAAGACTTTAGTCTTATGAAAAGGAGTGTGAGTAAGACTTAATGATTACTATGTGGAGTTTAGTGTGCATCTATTTAGGTTTAAATGGCTATCACTATACTGCAGAGTTTTTAAGATTGTGATAGATAATATATATACAGTTAAATTTATCCCAATGTATATACCAAAACAATCTGAAGATATATATACTAGTCGCTGTAATTTTAAAGACTCTGCAGCAGTTCGGCACTGGTATGAAAATCAGATAAGACCTAATGAAAATGAGGTGTACCGTGTGAGTAAGACTTAATGAAAGGGGTGGTCCTCCTGCAAAAATATGTAAGGTGTAGGGAAGACTTAATGAAAAAGGTGGCCCTTCCTCGTCCTGCGTGGCGTTTAGTGCCCATGAGTGACCCTGGGTGACCCTGACGGCACTGGTATGAAAATCGTGTACATATGAGGGGCACCACAGAATGCCAGCGTTTCAAATTTATGGACGAGGTGGACAATGCAACCCATGTTCACGGAGCTTGTTGTTGTACGTAGATTAACAAAGATTTCGTAGGCCCTTCATTTCTTATAATACGGCCAGAGAACGTGTTTTTCAACTGCCAGCGGACCAGAGATATGGACAGGAGTAAGTACTGTTGAAGAAAAGGTATAAGGTATTCAGTGTTTTCACTTTCTCATCTAATTGGCAAGGGGCAGGCTTTGAATGAGGCGCAAACAGAAATAACGTTGGTGTCAAGAAAGAAGGGCAAGGGATGGTGTTGAAGAGGGCAGGTAGGTCTTCCATCTGTTTCTATCCCTTAAATGTGGGAATTAAATAAAATTGTTTGTTTTACGACGAGTTATTCTATTCTTGCGGATAAGGGAAGAAGAGAGGAGTTTCTTAAAAATACCAGAAACTTGCTGCACGATATAAAATGAATTTCAATCTAACAATTTAACAAGAACATGAAAGTTAGTCCAAAATTTTCATGTCACTCCTAATGTGAAAGTGAAATTCCGGATGCCTGCGTTAACCAAGCCACCGATTTTAACCGAAGCCCCGGATTCCATAGGTCGCCTAATCTATGGAATATACTATTATTAAATATTTGGTTTGGCAGATACAAGAAGAAAGTATAAACTGAATAATTGACTTATTAATTCATTATATAAAGTGGGTTTATTATTTCATATAGAAAATAAGTTTATAAATTAATTTAAATTATAATATTAGAGTAGATTATTATTATTAAATAAATTATAATTTTTTAATTAGTTAATAACATTTAAAATATAATTTTAAATTAGATTATTATTATTATTACTAAGTTATATAAAATGATTGATGACATTTTATTTTTACATTTTACTAAAAGTAAATATACTAGCAACAACCACTTCATAGAAGTGGTTGATATATGTCTGTGTTATTTATTCACCTTTCCAAACTAATGGCGTTGATCGGCGTATATCAACCACTTTTATAAAGTGGTTGTTGCTAGTTGATGACCGACCTGTTTGAGGAATAGACATTTATATATAACTAGCACAACCACTAACTCGGGTGAGAACGCCAAAAGGTAGCGGCTGAGAACGCATGCATTCAAAATAAAACGTTTGTGGTAATCCGTCTGTGGTAATATGAAACGTTTGACTGCATTAGGTTGATAAATGAAAAGTGACAATTACATATCCTTACAGTAATTTTTTAATGTGATTAGGTAAATGTTAAAAAGTAAATATGTTAACGGATGCCTTGATAAATGCAAGAAAGTTATGAACAATAAATCTGATCCATTGATTTTGGAGGACAACTAAGAATATGTCATCATCTTCAATGCATAGCCATCAAGTTAGGGTTTAAGGTTAAATAAGGTTAAAAGATCATTAATTATGCCCATTGTCAATAGGTGTACGTCTTTCAACGTAGTTAGATAATTAATCTCTGAATTATTTTTTACATTATTGTAATATATACTCATAAGTATTAACACATTACATTAATACATTCATGTATAATGAAAGGTATTAATTAATTAAAAAAATAAATTAATACACTAAATACAATACATTTATAAAATATAACATTTTTCATACATGAGTAAAATATTAATACATTAGTATATTACAAATAAATTAATAAAGCATAAATAAGTCACTAAATTAATTATAAAGTAATATACTAATAATGTAAAAGAACATTAAATTAATATATTTAAATATTAATGTATTGATTAATTAATACCTTAATGTAATGTATAAATTAAAATATCAATATTTTAATGTATAATGTGATGTATTAATGATACAATAATTTAATTAATAAATATCTTATTAATGTATTGTATTAATTAATTAATTAATTAATAAGTTGCTAAATTATAAATACATTAATAAAGTTTTAACAATAGGTAAATCTTAACTAAAATAATAATACATTAAAAGCACAATAATATATTAAAATAGTAAAGCATTAATAAAACTTGAATAAAGTAAAAGTACATTTATAATACATTAAAGTATTATATTATTCAATTAGATTTTAGTAGACGTTAATCATCATCATAATCATTATGATATTAATACAATAAAACATATTTTATATATTAATAAAGTATTAAAACATTAATAAAATAATAATATATTAATATATTGATGAGATAATATATTAATGTATTAAAATGTTAATGTATTAATTAAATAATATATTAGTGATATAAAAATTAATGTATAAAACAGTAAATAAACCTATTAAATGTATTGAAAAATTAATATAATTTATAAATTAAAGTATTCAGACATTAATGTATAACTTATTATATGAATGTAATGTATTAATTGATTAATAATAATGTAAAGTATATAATTAAATTAATGTAATGTATAAATTAAATTTTTTATACATGAATATATAATGTAATGTATTATAAGACATTAATGTATAATGTAAAATATTAAAGTACTAATACATTAATAATGTATTTATTAATTAATTAATACATCTACACATTATTAAAGTATTAATACTCTAAAAAAAGTAATGCATAAATAATACATTATTAAAGTAATAATACATTAATAAATACATTATTAATAATGTATTTATTAATATTAATTCACTAAAACACTAATATTAAATAATTAAAACATTAAAAAAGTTTTAATACTTTAATAATACATTATTAAAGTATCAATACCTTAATAAATACATTATTAAAGTAGTAATACATTATTAATACATTATTGAAGTATTAATACAATAATTTACAATGATCATATTTATCTATGGTTGATCATGCCCATGGTTAAGTTTGGTAGAACTTGGTTGACTTTGGAAATGAAAGGTTCACTATGGTTGACCATGACCATGGTTAAGTAAGGTTGACCTTGGATTACCGTGATCATGGTTATTTATAGTTGACCATAGACCTTCATTATGGTTGGCGTTCACTTTGGATGACCTTCACTATGGTTGACCTTGGTTGACCATGACCATGGTTGACAATGGTTAACCATATTTTCTAGTTCTTATCCATAAGTGACCATGGCTGTCCATGACCATCGTTGACCAATACTGCATATGACATTCATATAACAACATTTGGAATTGTTTGTCACATTATGAGGACATAATATTTGCATAACATTGTGATGACGAAGCTATGTTGATGGAAATGTGATGACGAGGCTACGTTCGTCATATTGCAACAATATGGTTATTTTTGTCACATAGAGAGGGAGGGGCTAAGTTCATCAGATTGTGATGACCCAAGATTTGTTTCACATTATGATGACATGATATTTGCATGACATTATGACGATGAGGCTATGTTCATCACATTGTGATAATAGTATATTGTTTGTCACATATTGATGACGAAGAGGATATTGCGATGATGGGTCTATGATCATCACATGGAGATGATAGGACATTTAAGTAAAAAATAACTATGTGATGAACATAAATGTCATATGTTCATTGTATGTCATATGGCTATGTGATGAAATTAAATTTCATATATTCATCACATTGCGATGACATGACATTTATTTCAACTACAGGGCTATGTTCATCACATTATGATGACAAGACATCTTTTGTGAGATTATGACGACATGATATTTGTGTCACATTGTGACAACAAGGATATGTTCATCGGATTGGGACGATGAGGTAATGTTCGTCACATTACAACAATATGGTTATGTTCATCACATTGCAATGACGAGACTATGTTCATGACATTGCGATAATATGGTTATGTTTGTCACACTGCGATAATGTGGTTATGGCTAGTCGTGTTCATCACATTGTGATAGTATAGTTATATGTTCATCACATTGTGACAATATGGTTATGACCAATCATATTTGTCACATTACAAAAATATGTTTATATTCGTCACATTGCGATACTCGGTGCTATGTTCATCAAATGGAAAGACTTAGTGTTATGTTCGTCACATTGCAAGATTTGAAGCTATATTCGTCACATTCTTGAAATATGGTTATGTTTGTCACATTGGGACAACAAAGATATGTTATTCACATTGTGACAATATGGAAATATTCGTCACATTATGACAACGGGGCTATGTTTTCCATATTGTGACGATAGGGCTATGTTTGACACATTGTGAACAATATGGTAATGTTCATCACATTGCGGTGATGAGGCTATGTTGGTCACATTGTGAACAATATGGTTATGTTCATCACATTGTGATGGCGAGGCTATGTTCATCACATTACGACAATATGGTTATGTTCATCACATTGCGACAATATGGTTATGGCCAGTCATTTTCATGAGATTGTGACAATATGGTTATGTTCATCACATTGTGATAATGTGGTTATGGCCATTCATGTTCGTCACATTGTGACAATATGGTTATGTTCGTCACATTGCAACAATATGGTTATGGCCAGCCATGTTCATCAGATTGTGACAATATGGTTTTCTTCGTCACAGTGTGATAATGAGATTATGGCCATTCATGCTTGTTAGATCGAGACAATATGGTTATGTTCGTCACAATGTGATAATGTGGTTATGGAAAGTTATGCTCATGACATTGCAACAGTATGGTTATGTTCGTCACATTGTGACAATATGGCAATATTTGTCACATTAAGACATTGAGGCTATGTTCATCATATTGAAACAATAGGGCTATGTTTGACACTTTGTGAACAATATGGTTATGTTCATCACATTGCGATGATGAGGCTATGTTGGTCACATTCCAAAAAATATGGTCATGGTCATCACATTGCGATGACGAGGCTATGTTCATCACATTACAACAATATGGTTATGTTCATCACATTGCGACAATATGGTTATGGCCAGTCATGTTCATCAGATTGTGACAATATGGTTATATTCATCACATTGTGATAATGTGGGTATGGAAATTCATGTTCGTCACATTATGACAATATAGTTATGTTCGTCACATTGCAACAATATGGTTATGGCCAGTCATGTTCATCAGATTGCGACAATATGGTTTTCTTCGTCACATTTTGATAATGTGGTTATGGCCATTCATGTTCGTCAGATTGTGACTATATGGTTATGTTCATGACATTGCGATAATGTGGTTATGACAAGTCATGCTCATGACATTGCAACAATATGGTTATGCTCGTCACATTGCGACAATATGGTTATGGCAAGTCATGTTCGTCACATTGCAAAAATATGGTTATGTCTGTTAAATTGCAAAAATTGACGCAATGTTTGTCAAATTGAAAGACTCACCACTATGTTCATCACATTGTAACAACAAATCATTTAATGAGTTATAGATATTATAGGAGCATTGATAACAAATCATATGGATCTTTGTAGATGATGAGTTATATTGTTCTAATCTCATTGATAACAAATCTACTTGATTTATACATTATAGATCATAATTTATATTTTTCCTAAGAACATTTAAAGGAAATCGACTTGTTTTACCCATTGCAGATGACAATTTATACTAATTCTAAAGACATTGATATAAAGTATTATGTGACTAATTCTAAAGACATTGATTACTTGTGATTCTTTAGAATTTTCTTTATGTGCTTGGAAAACATTAAGAGAATCTTTCCAAGATCACCATACTTTTGTTGAGTTAGGAGGTTAGGAAGGTTGGTAGTGTCATCAATATTTTGAAAATGAGATCTAATATGGGTATAGGCTAGACAATCTAAGAGAAATTGTTTTTCATATTCAACCTTCTTAGTGTCACAAAGGTGACACACTCTTTCATCCCATGACATTTTAGGAATTGACCAATGCCCAGTTTCACTATAGAGCTCGTGAGAATTTGTTATTATCTTAGCAATGCTTTTATTAAAAACACATTATTACATTAATATAAATTAAAGTATTAATTTACATTAATGTACAATGTAAGATATTAATTGATTTTTAAAATAAATAAATAAATAAACACTATTTTGATCATTTGAAATGGATCAAATTTTTTAATGATAAAATTTCATTTAATCAATTACAATTAGAATTTTTAACAAAAAAATTATTTAATAATTTTTAACAAAACTTTTATCTAACTTAAAAAATAATTATAAAGCAAAATGATTAATTTTATTTACAAAATAATAATAACCTTTAAAAATATGAAATTATAAAATGTAAAATTATATTTAATTAATATATAGTTAAATATATTTAAATTTTTTAAAGATTAAATTATTTAAAACTTTATAAGATTTAATTATATTAAAGTTATATTTTATTATACTATAATTATATTAAAAATAAAATTTAAAATGATATTTAAAATAAAATTTAATTATATTAAAATTGTATTTAATTAATGTAAAATTACATATATTTACAATTTTTTAAAGATTAAATTGTTTGTAACTTTATAACCTTAACCCTATTAACCTATGCAGTTGCACAAAGACTATTCATATCCAACTCCACTTTAAATTAAACACCCACACAAAGCATTGTTGATTGAAACCCAGAGGTTGGAGGTTGATATTGGCACTTCACATCCACCGACCATACCCATCCGCCCACTAACAAATTTTTTTTGGTTGTTATTCATATTAAAAACTCATGAAAGTCTGGTAAAAAATGACGGCTCACTGTAAAAAAAATGGAAAGAATAGTTTAAAATAGTTTAGAATTTTATAATCGTAACTTTAATAACCTGAACAATCACGATTCGCATTCAATTCCACCATTAATTGAAATGCCCACACAAAATGGTTAATTGAAACGCACAATTATAACATGAAACTCAAGCCAATCGTGGCCACGATTCACATAAATGTGGCCACTGTTCACATCCCAACAGTTATACGTGTAATCCATCTGAGGTAGTGCCTACTACTCATCCACTAAACATGGCAATAAAATCTTGCATAAATATTAATTCTTGTTAATCATCTTAAGGTGGCAATCGTATGGCCTTACAATAATTTCTTAATATGATTAGGTAAATGTGAAAAAGTAAACATGTTAATGCATGCATTTATAAATGCAAGGAAGTTATGAACGACAAATCCCATTCATTGACTTGGGAGGATGACTAAGAATATGCCAGCATCTTCAATTCCGACCATAAGATTAAGATTTAAAGTTAAAAGATCATTAATTGTGCCCATGGTCAATAGGTGTACGCCTTTCAGCATAATTATATTTAGTTGTTTTAGTGAGGTAATATATCAACAATAATAATGGAGGAAATAAATTTCACAGTAATACACATCCAACTCAAACATTATTATTACCAAAGTATACATTTATACATACAGAGAAGATATTTGGGAAACTATCATCTCCTAATATCTCAACAATCACTGCTCAATTCATTCAACAATCTCTCTCCACAAATCAGTGCTCAAATATTTCTCTAACTCTAATTAAACTTTCTAGATATAAAAAATAACAACAATTAACCTAGAACATACAAATGAATCATTATTCCAACATTTAGATCATATGGTAGTATTACTTAATATTACACATTCCAAAATGCATTACTACTAAGATAATAACAATTAGTTTTACTAAACAACTAATAGTTTTCAAGTAACTATTCATTCAATAATTTTCAAGTAACTAATAATTCTAACTATGTTTCCTAGCACACTATGTTTTATGTTTTTAGTGCATGATGGTTTGTTGGAAATATCCCAATCTCATTGTACGTAATAATAAGGCTTATGATTAATTAAACAAATAATCATTTATCTATGTGATTTGCCCTTACTGTTTTTCCACATTTACACACTAGAACCACTTAATTAAAAGAAAGTGAATGTTTCAAACTTGGTCCTTCCTAAATCAAATTTACTATTGTTATTTTGAAATCATTTTAATAATTTATTTAGTACATTTATTTTGAAATGTAGTTCAAAATTAAAAAATGATTGAACAAAAACGAGTTATAAACGTATCTTTAGTAAATATAAAATTATTATGATTAACTTTGGTTCATTATTATGCTTCAATTATGGCATGGCACATAAGGAGTTAATATGTTCCCATGCAATTTTCTTAATATTAAACCTATGTTACATGATGACTTAATAGGATGCCATGTTTATACAAATTGGAATGGGAAAAAATGCGACCGAGTACGGACAGGTGGGTAGGAAGTTGAAGTACATGGAAACAAAAAAGAATTAGCATTCATGAATTAGTTTTCTTTAAAACAAGGGCTCGTGGATAGAAAAGAAATTGAAATTTATCAAGTTATAGGTTCCTGGACATCATAAATTATACATATGAATTTTGTAATTTTATAAAGTAGATATTTAGTTTTATAGATACGAAATATGTACGTTTATAAAGCATGGGAAAGAGATTTCATATTTGGCAGTTTTTTGGATAGCAGGTTATCGAGTTGTCGCGCTGAAAATCAGACTTTGTTGTTCTGTGCCCTACAAATAGCACCGAGAGTTCTATGACATAGAAATTGACAATTGGAGTTGTGGACTATTTCAAATTTAAGAGCGTACGTATGTTACAAAAACAATAGCATCAGCATAAATTATAAATACCAAATATGTAATTTGATTAAGTAGATATATAGAGCATGGGGGCTGTCGGGCTGGCAGGCAAAAAATTGGGATTGTGTTGTTCTGTGTGTTACAAATAGAACTCAGAGTTCCGCTACATACAAATTGACAATCAGACTTGTGTACTATTTGAGATTTAAGAGCCAATCTCTGTAACATAGGTTCGTGGACAAAAGCATAAAAAAATAGCAATACTGAATTAGTTTTCCTTAAAACAATGGCACTTGGACAAAATAAATTGAAATATATGAAATTATAGGTTCGTGGACAGGAGAAATCATACATATCAAATATGTAGCTTGATTAAGTAGATATATAGAGCATGCACGAAAGCTTCATTCTGGGTTCTCGAGGTGTTGGGCTAAAAATTGGGCTTTTTTTGTTCAGTGGCCTACAAATAGCACCGAGAGTTCTGCGATATAGAAATTGACAAGTGGTCTTGTAGACTATTTAAAGATTCCATACATGGCAATTTTTTGGATCGTGGGTTATCAGGCTGGTGTACTGGAAATCAGACTCTATTGTTGCGTGCCCTACAAATAGCACCTAGAGTTTTGCGACATACAAATTGACAATTGGAGTTGTGGACGATTTCAAATTTAAGGGCATACATATGTTACAAAAAAACTAGCATCATTATAAATTATAGATACCAAGTATGTAATTTGATTAAGTAGATATATAGAGCATGGGGGTTGTCAGGTTGGCAGGCAGAAAATGGGCTTCTGTTGTTCCGTAGCCTACAAAAATCAAATATGTAATTTGATTTAGTATATATATAGAGTTGAAAAATGTTGGGTTGTTGTGGTTGCAAGCTGAAAATTGGGCTTTTGTTGTTCCATGGGCTACAAATAGCACTAAGAGTTCCACAATATACAAATTGACAAGTTGTTTTGTGAACTATTTGAATTTTTGGATCGCGGGTTGTCAGTCTGGCAGGATGAAAATTGGGCTTCTGTTGTTCTGTGGCCTACAAATAACATCTAGAGTTCCGTGATATACAAATTGAAAATTGGGCTTGCTAACTATTTGAATTTGAAGGGGCTCATGTCGAATAATGAAATTGAAATAATAAACTCAATAACTTATCTTTCTATCAATAAAATCAATTATAATTAATTAAAAAAAGTTTAGCATTCCTGAATTGGTTTTCCTTTTTACATATGCATGTGGACAAAAGAACAAAAAAAATAGTACTGACATCTATTACATAGGATGGTAGACAAAAGTATGAAAAAAATAGCGTTCCCGGATTAGTTTTCTTTAAAAGAGCGGGTTCTCGACTTAGCCAATTTTTGGATTGTGGGTTCTCAGGGTTTTGTTGTTCTGTGTACTACAAATAGGACTGACAGTTTCACGATATATAAATTGACAATTGGAGTTGAGAACTATTTGAATTTTAAGGGGCTCGTGTCCAAAAAATTTAGCATTCTCGAATTAGTTTTCTTTACATATGTTTTACATATGCTGGTGGAGAAAAGGACAAAAAGTATAGTACCAATGTCTGTTACATAGGGAATTCAAGAAAATGACCAAATAAATAACATTCCTGAATTAGTTTTCTTTAAAACATGGGCTCCTCGACACAAGAAATTGAAATTTATGAAATTATAGGTTCGTGGAGACCATAAACTATACATAACAAATATCTACTTTAAAAAATTATCGGGATGAGATTTTATAGAGCAAGGAAATATTCCTCATTCCATACTTGCATGAAGGTCTGATTCCATACTTAGGTAGATTTTGGATCGCGGGTTGTCGGGCTACGGGCTGGAAATTGGGCCTCTGTTGTCCCATGGCCTACAAAGAGCAGCCAGAGTTACGTGATATATAAATTGAGAAGCGGGCTTGCATACTATTTTAATTTTAAGGGTCTTTGTGGCAAACAATATGAAGGACATGTGG
>JASDQU010105860.1:66888-80190 GCA_032191745.1 Picea mariana
TTTTCCCTCTTTCCTCTTTTCATAAGGAGTTCTTTTATATAATGAGTACCTAAAATGGCCAAGTTGTCGAGACTCAAATTTTTTGTCATTATAGTTAGGCTTAAGGGGGGGTGTTGGAGCATAACCCTAACTTACATTTGTTTATACCTAGCTTAAACTAGTACATCTTAGTTAATACATTTATTTACACTTTATTTCACCTAATTTGGCCACATAGAGAAAAAGGGTGCCTCATCCCTAGATTTTAGAGAAAACTGTTATTTTTAAATCAAGACTCAACTCCCAGTTCTTGATTTTCTTGATTTATTCATGATTTATTCCAACTCCCCCATGAAAAAACTCATCTATTATTGGGTAATGTGCATCTTCTCTTTGAGTGAGATATTTATTCCTGAATTAATGATTTTTTATGTTACTATTATTAGTAACTACTATTTCGGGTCAGTTAAGTGAGTTGGAACTGCTTCTCTTGTCAGATAAGTGAGCCTAAGTGAGATAATGCACATCAATTGACTCTTTTGGACATTAATGAGTGTGTGACATGTATATTTAGTAGTATAGGTTGAACTATGTGGTCTACCTTAGCTTATGACACCTATTTTAGCTATTTCTAGCTTTTTTTTACTAGAATTTCTATGTTGGAAATTCTATATATTCACCTCCTCTCTTCTTTTTGAGGATGGTTGCTCATGTATATTCATTTTTTATTAATATAATTCTTTGATTTATGGAGAAAAAAATTTCTCTCATCTCTTGAATATCAGCAAATTTCATGTGTTCAATTTAACTAGAATTCTAGATCTATCGAGGTTACCTTGTGGGAAAACCCCCCGAAAAAAAAGAGGAAAAAAATGTTGAGTGGCCAAAAGTGACCTACTTATCTGTCTCCACCACTCCAAGCACAACTCTCAGTTCTGAAAATTTCTTTTCAGTGAAGGACTTGGTGAAGATGTCTGCAACTTGCTGCTCTGTGGGGCAGTACCGCAGTGAAATGACTTTGTCACGGATCAGCTCGCGGATGTAATGCATGTGAATCTTGATGTTCTTGGTCCTCTACATCTGAAATGGATCTATAGATATCTGAATGGACCCCTAATTGTCATAGAATATGACAGTCGAAAGTGGGTACTAGATACTAAACTCGGAGAGAATCCCCCGCAACCAAACAGCCTGTGTAGCTGCATTCACTGCACCTCTATACTCTGCCTCTGTTGTAGATAAAGAAATCGTGGATTGCTTATTGCTAGACCAAAAGAATGGACCTGAACCAAATTTGAAAACATAACCAAAGGTGTACTTGCGGTTTCTACCATCGCCAGCCCAATTAGAATCTGTGTACCCAAACAGTGAAAGTGGGCAATTTGCAACATAAAAGATACCAAAATTGGGAGTACCTTTCACATATATAAGTATTCTCTTTAGAGATTTCCAATGAATACCATGAGGCTCTTGCATATATATATAACAAACTCCTATTGCAAAAGAGATATCAGGTTGGGTGTGAGTAAGATACAACAAACTCCCAACCAACAGTTGATACAGTGCATTGTCCACCAAAGGTGTAGTACCTGCATCCTCAAATCTGATCCCTGAAAGAAAGGGAGATGCTGCTGGATTTCATTCTTTCATATAAAAGCATACAAGTTGATATGATGCATACTTATACTATGCCATATTGATCCCTGAAGTAGACTAAGAAACTTCAAGACCAAGAAAGTAGTGAAACAGTCCCAAATCTGTCATGGAAAATCGATCGTGCACTGTTAATTTTGCTAAATCAATGTTTGAAGCAGGGTTCCCTATCATCAATAATTCATCTACATAAAGTAATATCAGAAAAATTTAATCATCATGTTGCATCAAATAAACATTCAGATCAGATTTGCATCGAATAAATCCAATGGAAAGAAGGAAAGAATCCATCTTTGCATACCAGGCTCTGGGAGCCTGTTTTAGGCTATACAAATATTTCTTTAATCTGCAAACGAGCGAAGAGTTATGAATGTATCCCTATGGATGCTCCATATAGATATCCTCCTTGAGATATACATGAAGAAATGCACTCTTCAAATTCATGTGGTGAACTTCCCATCTACGAGAAGCAGCAATGGCCAAAGCTAGTCGAATGGAGTCCATTTTTGCAACAGGTGCAAATGTCTCTATGTAGTCTATGCCATGTAACCGTGACTATCCTTTTGTGACAAGTCAAGCTTTGTACTTGCTGATCCCACTGTCTTCAGAAATATTTGATCGATATATCCATCAACATCGAACAATCTTTCTTCCTTTTGGAAGTGGAAATAAGTCCCATGTGTTGTTGTTCATAAGAGTAGAGTACTCTTCATCCATGGCAGCCTCCTAGAGTGGGTTTCCTGCATCCTCAGAGTGTGAAT
The DNA here is from genome assembly GCA_032191745.1 of Picea mariana. Taxonomy (NCBI): domain Eukaryota; kingdom Viridiplantae; phylum Streptophyta; class Pinopsida; order Pinales; family Pinaceae; genus Picea; species Picea mariana. The sequence continues at coordinate 69,282 of JASDQU010105860.1, forward strand.
ATGGATATAAAGCAAGTGACATATAGAAATTTATTGGAAAAAAAGGTTCTGTGGCATCCTGGGCTTGAGGAGCCCCAACAAACTGTGATCTAGTCCTTCCTGTATCTGCAGGATCACCGACTAGTTCACCTGCATCTTACAGGGTTTTCTCTGCCCAAGTTGGCAACTAAGTTGGCACAGCCATGACCTGCTCTTCATCATATATATCATACCCAAAAGTATTCTCTAATGGATGCTCAGAAGTGCTCGAAGAATTTTGTGACTCCTCCTCATTAGTGACAACAAGCGGTTCCTCGACAGGGTCTTCTGAAAATTCATGCAGTGATTCTTCATCAAACTTCACACTTAAAGCTAGAATGAAATTTTCAGTGTGAGAGTATAGAAATATATATCCTTTGACACCTTCAAGATATCCAACAAATATGCATTCAACACTTTGAGTCTCCAAATCCTTCCTCTTATCTGTCAAAATGTAAGCCCATGCTCATGAACCAAAAATACAAAAGTGCGACACTTTCGGTTTCTTACCAGTCCAACATTCAAAAGGAGTGGTGCCTTTGACCAATTTTTGAGGAAATTGGTTCTGAATGAATGCTACACAATTAATAGCTTCATAGCATAGCTTCGGAGCTAATGATTTCGACTGTAGCATACAATTGGCCATCTCTTTTAAGGACCGGTTTTTCCTCTCTGCAACACCGTTCTACTGTGGTGTATATGGCATTGTCTGTTGTAGTTGTATACCTGCATCAATACAAAGTTGATGCACATATTTGTTGACATACTCCCCCCCATTATCAGTACAGAGTATCTTAAGCTTACACCCAGACTCATTCTCAACAAGTGCTTTAAATTCTATAAGGCATTCAAATACTTCTGATTTTAATTTCAAAAAAAATACCCAAGTAAAGCGAGAGAAATCATCTATGAAGGTGAGTACATATCGAGCCTTACTGATTGAAGGCTATTGGAATGGGCCCATGATGTCACTTTGAATCATCCCAAGAGATGAAGAATCTCTATGTGCCTTCTCTTTGTCAAACTTTTTCTCTAGATGCTTGCCAAGAATGCATCCTTGACATACACCACTTGTGAATTCAATAGCTGACAATCCTTCTACCATGTTTTCCTTGTTGAGTTGATGCAAGTACTTATAGTTTATATGATCAAATATTTCATGCCATAACCTATTGATATCATTAGATTGTAACAGAAATATAGTGCTAATATATTTAGGAAAAAAGTGAGAGAAGAAATACAAACGAGAACCGTAATCTGCAATTCCATGTGCAAGCTATGAGCCTATGGAAATGTCGGTAATCACTACGGAGTCCATAGTGAACTCCACCTTCCTTCCAAATATGGAATGAGTGATCTGATATATTGAGAGAATACTTGTAGAAATAGAGGGAACATGAAGCACATTTGTGAAGCAGCCCCTTTCAAGATCAACAATTCCTTCTCCGCACACCTTTGCGGGTGTGTCATCTCACAAGTAAATTGGGGATCTGGTGCTTTCTTCGATGGAGGAAAATTCATCTTTTGATGAAGCCATATAGTTCAATGCACCTAAATCAAGGATCCAAGAGGATGGAATGGATGTGAAAGCCATTAAATCATGACCATCTCGTGCTCTCCCTCCCATTCTATTATCATCTTTCTTCTTTGTATTTTCGGGCACCGTGAGATTGTGTTGCTGCAATTGCTTAGCCATCTCATCGATAGTCTTCCTCATACAATTTTATTCGGGATGAAAACCTTTGGAACAGTAGCTGCAAAGTTTTTTTTCCTTCTTCTTCTTACCCTTAGGCTCAGAAGAGTTATCTGAAGATTGTGCGGATCTCTCCTTCTTCGATTCAGGAAATTTACCCATTCCTTTCTTCTTGTCTTTTCCACTGCTCTTTGGAGCATTAGTAGGCGCAAGTGATTGGTTCATGGAATGCTTGATGGCACCCATTTGGACTAAATTGGAGGCATTTTCCATGTTTCCTGAGTCAATATAGATGCTTGAAAAGACGATACAAATACAAAATATCCAGGGCCTAATTTTGAGAGAATTGAAAGGATGAGATGATTTTCCTCTTTCTTGACTCCACATGCATTAAGTTTAATGAGGAGGGATTTGAACTTGGTGAAGAATTATTGTAGGTTGCTGAAATGAATTGCACTTAGGGATATGAGTTCATTCTCTAGTTGATGCACTCTCATTGAATCCTTCTTGCCGAATAGTCCTTCCAATGTGGTCTAGACCACATCGGGAGTAGTGTCTCCACTGACATGAAAGAGGATATCTCTAGAAATTGATAGGCATATCAGCCCAATTGCTTCATCTAATTTATTGAAATACTTTATCTTCTCCACTGCAGCAGTTGGTTCTTTCTCTGTTCCCATTATTACCCTGTAAAGCCCTTTGCTTCGGAGGAGTAGAGAGATCTTTGTCTTCCATTCAATGTAATTGAAAGGATTTAGAATGAGTTTTGTGGGATGAGAGAGATGATCCATTGCTGCTTGTTGTGTCTCTTGATGATTTATACTTGCAAATAAAATCGTGAACAATCCACTAGATTCAATCTAGGTCAAATACCACGTAGATGTGTTGAACCTATACAGAGTAGATCTAGTTAGAAAATACTACACACATTTGCAGAGAGAAATTAAGAAAGAAGAAGTAAGATAGAAAGAATGGACGAATTCTCATTAACCGTATTCCACACTCAAAGAGTCAATAATTTACAATATATATAGAATAAATGAGTAACTAATGAGCCATAGTGGTGGTCTAGATTGATCTGTACAGACATCAACAGTTACAAGAGTAAGCTGCCACCTAGTTTAGTCTCTTAGGCAGTTACGGGAGTGAACTGCCACTTAGTTGAGTTAACTAATCAACTAGTCTTTAGTTAACTGACTGAACAAAGAGTAGTGAGTTGGTGATGATCCCAATGTTGCATGGTGACAAAAACTAATGCAACATCTAAACTCAACTCAACAAGTCAAACTAAAGTGTCAACTGAAAGAGAATATTCTCCAGGTGAAATATTCTCCCCTAAAATATAGGAGATTGGATAATGACTAATTGGCAAGGGGCAGGCTTTGAATGAGGCGCAAACATAAATAACGTTGGTGTCAAAATAGAAGGGCAAGGGATGGTGTTGAAGAGGCCAGGTAGGTCTTCCATCTATTTCTATCCCTTAAATGTGGGAATTAAATAAAATTGTTTGTTTTATGACTTGTTATTCTATTCTTGCGGATAAAGGGAAGAAGAGAGGAGTTTCTTAAAAATACCAGAAACTTGTTGCACGATATAAAATGAATTTCAATCTAACAATTTAACAAGAACATGAAAGTTAGTCCAAAATTTTCTTGTCACTCCTCATGTGAAAGTGAAATTCCGGATGCCTGCGTTAACCAAGCCACCGATTTTAACGGAAGCCCCTGATTCCATAGGTCGCCTAACCTATGGAATATACTATTATTAAGTATTTGGTTTGGTAGATACAAGAAGAAAGTATAAACTGAATAATTAATTTATTAATTCATTATATAAAGTGGGTTTATTATTTCATAAAGAAAATAAGTTTATAAATTTATTTAAATTATAATATTATATTATTATTATTAAATAAATTATAATTTTTTAATTGGTTAATAACATTTAAAATATAATTTTAAATTAGATTATTATTTTTATTACTAAGCTATATAAAATGATTGATGACATTTTATTTTCACATTTTACTAAAAGTAAATATATTATATTTAATTGTTTTAGTGAAGTAATATATCAACAATAATAATGAAGGAAATAAATTTCTCAATAATGCACATCCAATTCAAACATTTTTATTACCAAAGCATACATTTATACATAGAGAGGAGATATCTGGGGAAACTATCATCTCCTAATATCTCAACAATCATTGCTCAATTCATTCAACAATCTCTCTCCACAAATCAGTGCTCAAATATTTCTCTAACTCTAATTAAACTTTCTAGATATAAAAAATAACAACAATTAATTAGAACATACAAATGAATCATTATTCCAACATTTAGATCATATGGTAGTGTTACTTAATATTACACATTCCAAAAATATATTACTACTAAGATAATAACAATTAGTCTTACTAAACAACTAAAACTATTCATTCAATAGTTTTCAAGTAACTAATCATTGTAACTATGTTTCCTAGCACACTATGTTTTATGTTTTCAGCGCATGATGGTATGTTGGAAATATCCCAATCTCATTGTATGTAATAATAAGGTTTATGATTAATTAAATAAATAATCACTTATCTATGTGATTTTCCCTTGTTGTTTTTCCACATTTACACACAACTAGAACCACTTAATTAAAAGAAAGTGAATGTTTCAAACTTGGTCCTTCCTAAATCAAATTTACTATTGTTATTTTGAAATCATTTTAATAATTTATTTAGTACATTTATTTTTAAAATGTAGTTCAAAATTTAAAAATTATTGAAAAAAAATGATTTATAAACTTGTACTAATATTAGTAAATATAAAATTATTATGATTAACTTTGGTTCATTATTATGCTTCAATTATGACATGGCACATAAGGAGTCAATATGTTCCAATGCAATTCTTTTTACATTAAACCTATGTTACATGATGACTTAATAGGATGCCATGTTTATACAAATTGGAATGGGAAAAAATGCGACCGAGTACAGACAGGTGGGCAGGAAGTTGCAGTACAAGGAAACACAAAAGAATTAGCATTCCTGAATTAGTTTTGTTTAAAACAAGGGCTGGTGGGTACAAAAGAAATTGAAATTTATCAAGTTATACGTTCCTAGACATCATAAATTATACATATGAATTTGGTAATTTTATAAAGTAGATATTTAGTTTTATAGATACGAAATGTGTACTTTTATAAAGTATGGGAAAGAGATTCCATATTTGGTAGTTTTTTGGATCACAGGTTATCGGGCTGGCGCGCTGAAAATTAGACTCTATTGTTCTGTGCCCTACAAATAGCACCCAAATTTCCGGGACATAGAAATTGACAATTGGAGTTGTGGACTATTTCAAATTTAAGGGCATACACATGTTACAAAAAAATAGCATCAAAATAAATTATAGATACCAAATATGCAATTTGATTAATTAGATATATAGAGCATGGGGGCTATCGGGCTGGCAGGCAGAAAATTGGGCTTGTGTTGTTCTGTGCGTTACAAATAGCACCCAGAGTTCTGCTACATACAAATTGACAATCAGACTTGTGGACTATTTGAGATTTAAGGGCCAATCTCTGTAACATAGGTTCGTGGACAAAAGCATAAAAAAATAGCAATATTGAATTAGTTTTCTTTAAAACAAGGGTTGTTGGACAAAAGAAATTGAAATATATGAAATTATATGTTCGTGGACAGGAGAAATTATACATATCAAATATGTAATTTGATTAAGTAGATATATAGAGCATGCATGAAAGCTTCATTTTGGGTTGTCGGAGTGTTGGGATGAAAATTAGGCTTCTGTTTTTCTGTGGCCTACAAATAGCACTGAGAGTTCCGCGATATAGAAATTGACAAGTAGTCTTGCAGATTATTTAGAGATTCCATACATGGCAATTTTTTGGATTGCGGGTTATTGGGCTGGTGCGCTGAAAATCATACTATGTTGTTCTGTTCCCTACAAATAGCACCCAGAGTTCCATGACATACAAATTGACAATTGGAGTTGTGGACGATTTCAAATTTAAGGACGTACGTATGTTACAAAAAAACTAGCATCATCATAAATTATAGATACCAAGTATGTAATTTGATTAAGTAGATATATAGAGCATGGGGTTTGTTGGGTTGGCAGGCAGAAAAATGAGCTTCTGTTGTTTCGTGGCCTACAAATAGCACCAAGAGTTCCACAATATACAAATTGACAAGCGGTCTTGCGAACTATTTGAATTTTTGGATCGCGGGTTCTCCAGCTGTCGGGCTGAAAATTGGGCTTTTGTTGTTCCGTGGCCTACAAAAATCAAATATGTAATTTGATTTAGTAGATATATAGAGATGAAAAATGTCAGGGTTGTCGGGGTTGCGAGCTGAAAATTGGGCTTCTATTGTTCCATGGGCTACAAATAGCATCGAGAGTTCCACAATATACAAATTCACAAGTTGTTTTGTGGACTATTTGAATTTTTGGATCGTGGGTTGTCATTTTGGCAAGATGAAATTGGGTTTCTGTTGTTCCATGGCCTACAAATAGCACCTAGATTTCCGCGATATACAAATTGGCAATCGGGCTTGCTGACTATTTGAATTTGAAGGGGCTTGTGTCGAATAATGAAATTGAAATAATAAACTTAATAACTTATCTTTCTATCAATAAAATCATTTATAATTAATTAAAACAAGTTTAGCATTCCTGAATTAGTTTTCCTTTTTACANAAAAAAAAAAAAAAAAAGTATTGACATTTGTTACATAGGCTGGTGGACAAAAGTATCAAAAAAAGAGCATTCCCGAATTAGTTTTCTTTAAAAGAGAGGGTTCTCAACTTAGCCAGTTTTTGGATTGTGGGTTCTCGGGGTAGGGACCTGAAAAATCAGGTTTTTATTGTTCTGTGTCCTACAAATAGCACTGATAGTTCCGCGATATATAAATTGACAATTGGACTTGCTAACTATTTGAATTTTAAGGGGATCCTGTCCAAAAAATTTAGCATTCGCGAATTAGTTTTCTTTACATAAGTTTTACATACGCTGGTGGATAAAAGGACAAAAACTATAGTACCAATGTCTGTTACATAGGGCAGTCGAGAAAATGACCAAATAAATAGCATTCCCAAATTAGTTTTCTTTAAAATAGGGGCTCCTCGACACAAGAAATTGAAATTTATGAAATTATAGGTTCGTGGAGACCTTAAACTATACATAACAAATATCTACTTTAAAAAATTATCGGGATGATATTTTTTAGAGCAAGGACAAATTCCTCATTCCATACTTACACAAAGGATTGATTCCATACTTAAGCAGTTTTTGGATCACAGGTTGTTGGGCTGCGGGCTGGAAATTGGGCCTCTGTTGTTGCATGGCCTACAAAGAGCAGCCAAAGTTACATGATATACAAATTGAGAAGAGGGCTTGCTAACTATTTTAATTTTAAGAGTCTTTGTGGCAATTAGTTTTCTTTAAAATAGGGGCTCCTCGACACAAGAAATTGAAATTTATGAAATTATAGGTTCATGGAGACCTTAAACTATACATAACAAATATCTACTTTAAAAAATTATCGGGATGATATTTTATCGAGAAAGGACAAATTCCTCATTCCATACTTACATGAAGGCTTGATTCCATACTTAAGCAGTTTTTGGATCACGGGTTGTTGGGCTGCGGGCTGGAAATTGGGCCTCTGTTGTTCCATGGCCTACAAAGACCAGCCAAAGTTACATGATATACAAATTGAGAAGAGGGCTTGCTAACTATTTTAATTTTAAGAGTCTTTGTGGCAAACAATATGAAGAACATGTGGTAAAGATGCAAGAAATGACATACTCTCTATACGTTTGACTAGAAAGAAAGTAGTGAATACAATTTTATGACATTTATATAAAAAAATGCTAAAACGTGTTACATATTCCTAGAAATTTAAAGAAACACACACACACACACACACACACACACACACACACACACACACAGATATATATATGTGTGTGTGTGTGTGTGTGTGTGTGTGTGTGTGTGTGTGTGTGTGTGTGAAATATGATATCTCAAATTTGCGTGAGTTAGTTATGTCATATTTAATTTTTAAAATGACCAGGTAGGAGAAAATATGCATCAGAAGAAAGAGAATTGAGATAAAATAAACATAATGACTTCACATTCAGCATAGCTGAAGATAAAAATCTAGGAACACATAAAAGCAGAAAAAAAATAGCATTCCCGAATCAGAGCATGGACGAAACCCTCATTTCATACTTAGCCAGTTTTTGGATCGCGGGTTCTCGATATGGGGACCTTAAAATCGGGTTTCTATTGTTCCATGTCCTACAAATAACACCGAGAGTTCCTTGATTTACAAATTAACAATGGGACCTGCGCACTATTTGAATTTTAAGGGGTCGTGTCCCAACATTTTAGCATTCGCGAATTACTTTTCTTTACATAGGTTTTACATACGGTGGTTGACAAAAGCACAAAAAATATAGTACCAATGTCTGTTACATAGGGCGGTGGAAAAAAGGACCAAATAAATAACATTCCTGAATTAGTTTTCTTTGAAACAAGGGTCATGGATACAAAAAATTGAAATGTATCAAATTATAGGTTTCTGGAGAGCATAAATTAAACATAGCAAATACACAATTTTTTAAAGTAGATATTTAGTTTTATACATACGAAATATGTACTTTTATAAAGTATGGGGATGAGCTTTTATAGATCAATCATGAAGCCCTCATTCCATACTTGCATGGAGCCTTGATTCCATACTTAGACAGTTTTTGGAACACGGGTTGTTGTGTTGGCGGGCTAAGAATTGAGCGTATGTTGTTCCATGGCCTACAAAGAGCACCCACGGTTCCGTGATATACAAATTGACAAGCGGACCTGCAGACTATTTTAATTTGAAAGGACTTTGTGGCAAAAGTATGAAGGACAGGTGATAAAGATGAAAGAAATGACATACTCTCTATATGTTTGAGTACAAAAAAAGTAATGAACACAATTTTATGACATTTATATAAAAAATAATGAAACGTGTTACATATTCCTGGAGAAAATATGCATAGGAAAAAAAAAGAATTGAGATAAAATAAATAGGATGACTTCACATTCAGCATAGTTGAAGATAAAAATCTAGGAACACATAAATAGATAAGGAGACAAAAGAATAGTTTTATTTGGAATATATGAAAAAAAAAATAGTTTGTTACATATCCCTGGAAATGTAAATGCGTTTGTCATATAGACTAGGATTGGGGCTCCCACGGACCATAACAGAAATATGTACAAGAAATAGGATTGTGCAAAGAAGTTGGACACGGTAGAATGTAATACTTGAAAAGTAGAAATGGGAAGATCAGTTTTTGGCTATAGATTTCTACTCAGAAAAATTGGAATGACTGGATTGATAAAGAAAGGACTATCACTATACACTTACAGGGATGGTATGTATAAGTAACTTTAGTTTTTGCTTGGTCATGCCTTTCTCTATTGGTTTTTGTGGGCAAACTGCTTGAATATCTCGATTGATAAAAAGAGGATTTATACATTTCCCTGTTTGATTTTGTCTGTGACTCACTTCAATTTCTCTTCAATATAGCTTCTCAAGGGGGTGATGTTGATGTCATTACGAATTTTAATGCTGAAAACCTCATTTTATAATTCGCTTAGATCAATTGAAAGTTTACACATAGATTCATGAATATCTCCATTCTGTACTGAATACCAGACTAGCCAGTTGTCCACCTCTTCTTCATGATATTCAAGAATCCTGTAAAAATTTTCTAAAGACAAGGCCTTCAAATTATCAACTTGTTTATTGAAAGCTTGCTTGGTTAACGCCATCGAGTTGAGGATTAAGATGGGGTCCTGGAAGCCATTTGTATTTCTTTCTAAGTCTATTTTGGTGAGCTTTGGGAATAATGTTTCTTTATTTGATATTTCTTGCTCACATGATTGGGCGATGAGATACAAGTTCTTCACTTTCTCTTTCTATCATGATTCTAATTGAGTGAGGCATTTATTGGATAAGAGATCATGTTGTCTTCTTCTCTTCTCTGGCATGTTGTTGACATGAAAGGTGACGCAAACCCACTCTCACAGCAGCTGGTCACTCCACCAGGACCTTCTTTTCTTCTTATGGCCCGAAGAGTCAATACTCTTCCAACTCCCTCGGGAGTTGTTTACCCACAGTCTCCTCACCGATCCTCCCTTCGGAAATCGGGAGATCGGGTCTCGTGATTTCCACGAGGTTGTGACCCTGCTCTCTGTCACTCAACTGCCGAACCCCGAACGCCGATGGTCAACGGTCAAAGTCCCGGATATCAGGCTTGTCCCTATCGGGATATCGCGACTTGCGATGTCAACCTCCTGACCCTCCAAATCTCGAAGGTCGAGGTACTGAGTTCCCCGAAGTGAGGCCACCTGGACTTCACACTCTCCCAGGCCCCACGTTGCCACGTCACATCGAGATTGCGTGGATCGCGGGTCCGCGACTCTAAGTTTCCTGCTGCTGGAAACCTTGAATGTCGGATCCCCGATACGCGGGATTTGTGCCACCTGGATCCATCCTAATCAACGGCTCCCGTTGAATCGGGAAATCACGATTCGTGATTTCGATGTGCACGAAACCTTTGCACTCACCAACTCCGATTCGCCGATAGGCAACGACAAATGATCCTCCCTGCACCTGAAGGTTAACCGCCTCGCTCCTTCCCCCAGATCCAACGATCCACGGGAGTTCGAGATTCACTGAGACGATTCAAAGTCGTCGATCCTCTTCCTCTGGAGAATCCTCCGTCCGCCACATTGGTCCTGTGCAACGGGAAACAAAGGGACTATCCCTCCTGAGCTTTGTCCACTTGAACTTCCTCAGGGATTTCTCGAACCCTCTTCCTGCCTGGGTCTTCAACCTTTTCCGAAAGTATTGAAGTCTTCCGGTTCCTGTGCGCTTCACGCCGCAATAGTCACAACTTTCCCCTTCTCAGACTAACCCATGAGATTCAACCTCGACCTGCACTCACCTGCACGGCTCGAATACTTCAAACCCAGCTCTGGGAAAAGAGAGATAAAAGTTCAACTGTTTAGCCTCCCCGACGCACTCTATGCGGAGGAATTCAACTGCCTCTATGCAGGAACCTCCTGGCCTAAATAGAGAAACAATTGAAACTCATTCCTTCATTCTCTCAGGTTTCGAACC
>JASDQU010105861.1:0-17773 GCA_032191745.1 Picea mariana
ATAGTGAATGAAAATATGAGTACTGCCAGAATGAATTAGGACTATTACCTTTTTATTTTTTATGTATCCTTCGATCTTGAGGGTTTGAGGAGTGCTAATTCTAGCCAATGCATTACAAGATGTCGTGGGAGTCAACTCTTCAGACAAACTTTCTTCTACATTTTCATCTTGAGATGGTTCTTGTTCTTGTTCTTGTTCTTCTTCCTCTTCACGTCTATGTAGAATAATGTCTTCTCACCACACTTATGTCCCTTACTATACTTGTTTTCACAATTAAAGCATAAACCTTTTTCTTTTCTATCCTCCAATTGTTGAGGTGTCAACCTTGTAGATTGAGGTGTTTTAGAAGAAGGAGCATTATTCTCTCTATAGATGTTGGGATTGGTCCTTCTAGTAGCCATAGTCATATTTTTACTTTCAACATTTCTTGCCACCTTAAATGCATTCTCCAATGATTTGGGTTACCAAAGGAGAACCTCATGTTGAATTTTATCCTTTAAAGTTCCTATGAATACATCAATCAAGTGTTCATCTGTAATATCTGTTACATTTATATTCAATCTTTGGAAGTTCTCAATGTGCTCTGTAACTGAACCCTTTTGCTTGAGATTTATCAATTGGCTAAAGAAGGTATTTCTCCTTGTATCCTCATAGTGTGCTATCATTTCTTCCGTAAAAATTGTCCAAGTGACGAGTGATTTGTGAGTACAAATCCATCGATACCATACAAATTGATTGGGTTCTAAGTATAAAGAAGCAATTTGTACCTTTTGTGTATGTGGCACATTATGTAGATTAAAGAATTGCTCCATCTGAAGTATTCATGTGATTGGGTCCTTGCCATCAAACTTCCTCATATCGATCTTAGGAACGTGGTTTGTCTTCAACCCAAAGTTGGAATTTCTCCATTATTGATATACCTTCCTTGTGTCCTCATCCTGAATTTCATGGGATACATTTTCACTTTCAGGTGTCCTCTCTATTATGAAATTTTTCAATCCTTCCATGATCTCCCCTTTTAAACCCTCCATCATCTCTTGTAGTTCATATTTTGTTACTGTCTTCTTTTGTAAATCATTTATGTCCCTACGCATTCCTTCACCTTCATCAAGAGTCCATGTAGTAATATATGGAGGCTTATTTGGTGTATAAGTTCCATTTTTGGGTGGCATCTTGGCCAAGTATCACTTTTGAACCTTGATTTTGAGGTGGTTCTGCTAGACAATATTTCTTCTGCTATATCTCTAAAGTTTCATCCCTTTTCGGTATGAAACTTTATTTTTTGTAGTTCTCTAATATTTCTTCTCTACAATGCCATAGATTTGATCAAAATTGTATGTGCCAAGTGTAATTTACGGTAACTTCCCCATAATTTCTGATTTTTTGCTTTTCCGAGAGATGTCACTTGTATAGTGTGCCCCGCAAAAAATGATTGATATACAATTATGAAGCTCATACCAACAATACTAAAGACTATCCAATATCCAATGCAACCAGTATCACTCAATTTGGATACTCTAGAAACAAGTTATTATCGTTTTACCCGGAACACCTTCTTGAGACTAGTCAATAGGACTAGTCAGATACCCTATCTTCCACAGGTGTATCTACAAATGTAAGATGACCCAGAAGCTAAAAATTTTACCACAGATAGATTTCTAATTTCTGTGAATATCCTCTGAAATTCAGTGTCTGAAACATTACAAAAAAATGTTTATAGAGAAAATTTCGCAATGACTCAGTTCAGGATAATTCCTGAACCCTATCTTACACAGGTTGTATATAGAAAATTATAAGGCCTCAGGAGATGAAATTTTAACCCAACGTACCTTGATCCATCTACTAAATATCCTCCAATTTTTTCCTTTGGAAATATTGTAGGAAAAAAGTTAAAGCAAAAATTTCAAGGTGTATTAGATGTAGCAGCGAAACCCCGAGACCTTGAGCTCTGATACCATATGTTAAGAACCAAATATCAATATAGCATAGAAAAACCTTAGAATAAGTACTCAATGCCTTGAAAAAGAGAGAAATTCATATAATAAGCCTCTTTGAGGGGGCAACCTCCTTATTCCCACATAAATGTACAATTCCAAGATGATTCCAAATGAAAATGTCTTCTTGGTATATATAGGAGACTAGGAGGTATAATTACAACTAATGGAATAAATCCGACATAAATAAAATAACATTACTAATGTAATATGCCCCAATTAATGGGTAATGAGCCAATATTAGGGCTTAACAGGAGGTCTGGGGTGGATGAGCTACAAGGAGAAATCAAAAAAATTAAGCTTCCTACATTTGATGGTGAGCACAAGAAGGATGATTATGCAGATACATGGATGCTAAGCATGAGGAATTATTTTCAATTTCATAATTTCTCTTCACATGCAGAAGGAAGAATTACCATCTATCATCTCAAGGGAAAGGCATCCATGTGGTGCCACCAATTTGTGCAGGTGCAACACATTGATGAGAAAAATGTTACTTGGAGGGAATTCAAGAGGTACTTTCAAAAGAAATACTTGACTAACAGATACTATGACAAGAAAATGAAGGAGTTATTTGAAGTCAATATTGGGAGTATGCCCATAGATGAATATGAAAGAAGGTTTTTAGAACTGTTAAAGTATGTTTCTTTCAACAAGGAAGAGCCAATTAAGATTCATAGGTATTTGATTGGGCTGACATCATTTATCAGTGACAAGATACAATATGATGATCCCAAAACATTGGAGGAGACCATAAGGCAAGCTAAATGCCTTTATGATCAACATAAAGCCAAAAATATTGGGAAGACAAGAATAAACAAAATATGGAACAGAGGAAAAAGGAGACTAAGTCACCATTATTTAGAAATGATTCTCAAGGATAGCCAACTTCTAGAGAACAAAGAATGATTGATACAAGGGGGAAAATGCCAAGGAAACCACCAATTCAATGTTGGGTTTATGGGGGAGATCATATGTATATATATTTTCCTCACAGGGGTGAAAAAGTGAGGACTGTTCACAATGTACAACAAACTGATACAATGGAGAACATGGGAAAAACTGTACCTAGGATTTATGCAGCCCTAGAAAACAAGCAAGTTGAGTTTCAGTCACATATTATTGAAGTGGAAGGTAAGATCAATAACCAAACCATTGTTATTTTAATTGATTCCAGAGATATTCATATTTATATAGATCCTAAGATGGTGGAAAGATTGCATTTGATAAGAAGCAGGCTTGGAAAATATTGGTTGGTGCAACTGGCTACTAGAGCTAAAAGGAAAATTAATGAGATGGTTAAGGCATGTCCAATGGACATGAATGGACTGAGCACCATGGAAGATTTGAACAACATACCTTTAGGTTCCTATGACTGTCTAATTGGTATGGATTGGTTGGACCAACACCATGCTATTCTAGAATGTTATAATAAGGAATTTACTTGCTAGGATGAGGAAGGGAACCTAAGGAAAGTACAGGGAATTCCCAAGGCAATAACCATCATAGAAATTTCGACATTACAATTGAGGAAAAGTTACATAAAAGGGTGTCAAATATTTGCATCACATATGGAATAGACACCTAAAGATAAGGTGTCAAATATTGAAGATTATGGAGTTCTAATAGAGTTTGAAGATGTATTTAAAGAAATACCAGGATTACCCCCTAAAAGAGACATTGATTTCTCCATCAATCTGATGCCTAGAGAAGCTCCAATATCGAATATCCCTTAGAGGATGAGTACACCAGAATTGAAGGAATTAAAAATGCAACTTGAAGAGATTCTAAAGAAGGGGTATATATGCCCAAGTGTGTCACCTTGGGGTGCCCAAGTATTATTTAAAAAGGATGGAGCATTGATACTTTGCATTGACTTCAGGCAATCGAATAAGGTAATTGTGAAGAATAAGTATCCTTTTCCAAGGATCGATGACCTCTTTGATTAGTTGAAATATGCACAAATAATTTCCAAGATTGATCTCAGTTCAGGTTATCATCAGGTAAGAATTAAAGAAAAAGACATCAGCAAGACTTCTTTTAGAACAAGGTGTGGGCATAATGAGTTCATAGTGGTGCCATTTGGGTTATCAAATGCACTAGTTGTCTTCATGTGTTTAATGAATGGTATTTTCAGAGAATACTTAGATACATTTGTCATTGCATTTTTAGATGAAATTCGTATATATTCTAAGTCAGAGGAAGAGCATGAACAACACTTGAGGATGGTATTACAGGCATTAAGGGAGCATCAGTTGTATGCCAAATTGAGCAAGTGCTCATTTTATTAGAATCAAATTCATTATTTGGTATATATCATTTCAGAGGAAGGGATAATAGTGGATCCTGAAAAGATTGAGGCGATTAGAGGATGGTCAACACCAAAGAATGTGATAGGGGTCAGATTATTCATGGGCCTTGCAGGCTACTATAGGATATTTATTGAAGGATTCTCAAAGAATGCACACCCGATAACTTCCTTGTAAAAGAAGGGGGTGAAGTTTCAGTGGACTTTGGATTTTGAAAAGAGTTTTCAACACTTGAAGAATTTATTAACATGTGCTCCAATAATAAGGATTGATGATCCAAATGAAGACTTCATTGTATGCACTAATGCATGTAAATAATGGCTTGGTGGAGTGCTCAGTCAAAATGGGTATGTGGTATGCTATGAATCAAAGAAGTTGAAGGATCATGAGAGGGACTATGATACTCATGATTTGGAGTTGGAAGCCATAGAGAATGCCTTGAATATGTTGAGGCACTACCTCATGGGGAAAAGGCTCGATTTGAGGACATACCATAATGGTTTGAAATATTTATTTGGACAACCAACTCTAAATGTCAGGCAAAGTAGGTGGTTATAATTTCTCAGTGAATATGACTTTGATATAAAGCATATCAAAGGTAAAGAGAACAAGGTGGTTGATGCACTTAATACAAGGGTGCATGAGTTGCATGCTACAACCATTACCATGTACCAATCATATTTGAAAGATAGAATCTTAGAGGCTTGTTGACGGGCAAAATTGACATGCCATCAATTGGAAGAATAGATCCGGTCCGGGGTTGTCTAAATAACCCAAGCTGTTTGGTGTAACCTATTCTGATGGGTTTAATGGCTCCATTAGCCAACTAGGGTCCTAAAGATAGAAAAATGAAATAAAATAACTAAAGAAAAGATTCTAACAATTGACACAATAATTACAAATATTTATCTAAGAATGTGAATATACAATTGATTATGAACAATTTATATACAGTTTACAAGGTTTTCATGAAATCTTGCGAAAATGATTGTTTGATAAAGTTTATGAATTAAATCTGAACAACACTTCTTTTTGGATTTTTTTTTAAATATATTAAACAAATAAATACTAAATGAATACGATTGAAACGGTGACACAAAAACAGTCAAATCTAATTAATGTAATCATAGTTTCATTCATAAACAAATTAACTAAATAACACACAGAATAAACTATAGCTGATCAATGAAACTGGTATTATCTTTCTGTGTTGTATGAGCTCCTGCTTGTACTGTTGTTAAGGGAAACCTATAACAGAACAATACTAGCACTTCTAGAATACATTCAAAGAAGTATTTGATATTGGAGTAAATTAATAACAACATGAAGACAACTAATTAAAAATCATGTGATCTTAAGATAATCAATATTTGAGAACGAAAGAAAACTCAATTCTGAGTACTGATATTATCCATCATTTAAAATTAGAAATAAATTCCACAATAATCAAATGATCAATTGATCACACATAAAAATGGAATAAGAAATTGTGGACAACATATAACATTTAACAGTATGAAAACACCATATGATGACAAGCTAAAGATAAAATCAACCATAATAACATTCTCATAATACAACAGTAATGAAAGAATGAAATGGAATAAGCATCACACAGATCTAAAGCCAAACATGAATTTCTTTCCCATATTCGTTCTCAAAATCACATGTCCATATTGTAGTCCTGGAAGAATTTTTAGGATAATAGACTCTTAAAGATTGAAAACATTAATACATAAATGATAACAATTAACCATGTATTGATAAAATAGACTAAAGCTAATTTAAATCAATGCATAGTAAATTATTCAAAGAATATGAAGATATTATAATGAAAATAAAAACCATTTTACCCACAGGAAAAAAGCCACTAAGCAACCTGGAATTCCATATTCTTCTTTGAAAATTCTCGTCCATTCTTTGAAAGATTCCAACCATCCACTACTCCATTTGAAAAGAAGAAAAGTTTACAAAATAAACAATATACAAAAGAGAAAGGATTAAAATCCTCCTCTCAATTTCTTGGATCCATGTGGCTCTAAACTTTCTCATATATTTATACAATGAATGAATAGTCTAGGCGTCACTATTAATTTTCACCACCTGAAATTTACCTCGTAAAGAGACATCAATAACTCTCAAATCATGCATTTTTTGGGGAAAATTTCCAACTAGAAGGTAAATGGGTCTATTTGGGTTCTGGGTTTTCAACCGTTTCTTCAAACTCCTCACGGTTTGGCTGCAATCAGTCCTACAAAATCGTCTATCTGATTTTGACGCCTTTCCAAATTTTATCTATTGTTGCTCATAAAATTATTTGTAGCAATCCAATATTACTTTTGGATCAATAATTTTGAATGTATTTGGATAATAAAATCAAGCCATGATCAGATCCGTATCAAATATTTGATAATAGAAACCCGTGAAACAAAAGTAAGCCTAAATTAATAACCTAAAAATTGTGAATAAAACAAAATCTAGAACAATAAAATAAAAAATGAATTTAAACTAACTATAAGTTCTAAACAAACATTGTTTATAATGATTTTAAAACTCTAGAAGCTTCAAGTTAATGGAGAAGAGAAAAATATTAATTTTGTTTTTTTACAAAATCAAACAAATCATAGATAATTCTTTTTTATTTTTTATTATTATTATGACATGCAAAATGAAAAAAGAATTTAATTAATTAATATCACCAAATGATTTTATGAAAATGAGAAACCAACCAAGATATTATTTTATGAAGTATTGAACACATTATTTAAAATAGTCAAACTTGCTAATGAGCGAAAGAAAGAATAGATAATCACAATTTAAATGAAAGTAAAATAGTCAATAAAAATTAATGTTTTTGTTTAAATTGAGATTTCTATGCTCGTTTCTAAATTTTGACATATACTCTTGTAATGAGTGTCTCATACTATAGTGAATGTCTTAAGTTTGTCTCCAAGCAAGCCAAGGTATAGAACTATTTGAAAAGGTTGATTCCGTAGCTCATTATTATTATCAAGATTCTAATGGGGGCCCTTAAAATTTTGTATAACATTTAGGGGACTTGTTGGGGCCCAACAAATGGTGACTTACTGGGTGAAGCAGTTATCTCTTATCTGGTAATATTTCATCTTAGGAAGAAAATAATAAGACTTTAGAAAACAGATTTAAGCTCCCTGAAATAAATTCACCCTGAGACCATATATTATTAGGATAAACTCAATGTTAAAACCAGACAATAGAATTTTCTTTGTAGGGGATTATAACCTGAAATAATGTCTTAATCAAAGAGTCATGATGTTTATAAAAGAACTTCAATACCGTTGACAGAACCACTGCTGCCAGTAGGCGCCCATAGCCTCGACAGGGATGTCATTTAACCCACTCAAATGCTTTAATTCCATCCAATAGTTGTATCCACATGATGTATACTTCCATAAAAGTTAATTTAAAAACATATACCTTCTACCTCTCGACCCGACATTGCTTCGTTGCTAGCAGGCCTGTTCAGTACCCCGACGAAGTTGTCTTGGTATCATGTGTGCATTTACCCGCTGCCAGCGAGCCTGTTCAGTACCCCGATGGGTTTACACACACTTCCCACACTTAAGTTCTTCCAACCCTCTTATGCCACTTTTAAATAATAATACAATTATAGATTTCTTGATGACAAAGAGAGTGGGGTGATACTAGAGNTTGCAATGCAGGTGAATAGTTGATCAAGTTATTTATTTTCTTTCAAAACTAGAAGTTTTATCATGGTTTAAAGATTTTGGATTTCCTTTAAGAAATCATCTAATGAATGGGGAAGCACTTAAAAGTGATTCCTTAAGAATATGGACGACGTAAAAAGTTTAAAGATCATCGTAATTCTCAAATATTTAAACCATATCTCTGTTGTAATACTCTGGAAAAGACAATTTGATGACAAAATGAAAGTGACAATTGACTTAAAAATCAATTGTCTGAGTTATATCTTAATATCAGGACCTCTTTGAAATATTTCAATTTTCTTGAAAAACACAAGTCTTAAAATAAATGCTTCCTTCGACAATAGTTTTTTGATCAAAAATATATTGATTCAAAAAGAAATATAAGAATAAAACTCATTCAAAGAAATCAAAGAAAACAAAAAACACACAACAAACCAGATCAAATTTTATTAATGGGATTCAAAATCAGAAGTACACAAAATCAAAACAACAAAAGAAATCTTTTCAGAAAACGATTTTGGCGAAAGATAAACTTGAGCTTTTGGATCCACTAGCATCTCACTATAAAATAAAGGAAGAACTAAATCATATAAAATATCATGTGTGAGAAAGTTCTTTTCTTAATATAGTGATGTATGAGATGCTACTTTGACCAAGCATTATTATTCAAAATAAAAGAGACTAAAAGAAAATAGAAAAATCCTTATTAAGATGAGTGCAGTCCTACTTGTGGCACCTTGGGTCAGGGTTGAATTGATAGTTCAAATTTACTTATCTCTTTACTTTCCATTTGAAATTTTCATGATGATACTGCGTTTTTGAAAAGTAATATTCAATGAAAAGCAGAGAGAAAAAGATTTAAAGTGGACTTCCCTGACAACATTCATATTATGGTTCTCTTGATGCACCCACTTGTGTTCATAACTGCATTATTACACAAAGAAATATTGAGAAAGAAAACTAAAGGAAACCTACTCCTAAACCTACTCCTAAACCCACTCTAAACTACTAAATAGATCAAAATGCTAAGTAAAATCATATTTCCAGTGTAGCCACAAGAGCATCTTCAATCCTACAAGGCATAGAAAGTCAAAAATCAGAATAAAAGAATGAAGTATTTGCAGATACAAAAGAAATATGTCATGCTTACCTCCTATATATTCTTTTAAAAACAAAACAAGCACGACCTTACCATTCTTTTGAAACTTCTTGATGTATTAATCCTCCAACCATTATGCAATCTGGTTGTGATATGAGTCATAATGACATGTAAGAGCGTAAGTAAGTTTGGAAAACTTTTCAATATTATGGGGACCTGACATAACCATCAACCAATGCTGAAATGCCCCATCCTCCTGACAATTCTCCAAGTGTTCATCAATTTCTTCACATGGAGGATCTAAAAAAATCATGTAATGCTTTCTTCCTAGGTATTTAGGTAGAAACAAAGCAATAACAACTTTATCTTTATTATAAAGATTTTTCAGATACGAATCTTCAAGCCATTCTAAGATCCTATCATAAAAATTAGGATGCAAACTATGAATTTGATGAAATGGATATATCAATGGGGAACACATCATAAGAGGATTCATAACATCGATTAGATTATTGGTTTGAATGCTTCCTTTGATGATATTGATCATTTCAAAATGTGAAGCATAAACATTAAAATTTGAACTAATCAAAGAATGAATATGCAATGCAGAATATTTGATTTCCATAAGAATAAGTGCATTGTCTTTTTCAACAATAAATCGTGTAAAATCATCTTGCAACATCTCATTTTTCCATGTGAATGATGAAAGTGAAAGAGCATCAAATCCAACTTCATAAATGTTATGTTTGAAATTAGTTTCACCAAATTTTGGCATATCAAAAAGATTTGATTGTGATGGCAAAGAGTAAGATACTGTGGGTAAAGTATCAAGTCCACCAGAATCTAAGAAGAGATCATGATATAAATATTAAAAGGAATCAGAAATGAACACATGAAAATAATCTCCTTAGATATGATATTTAACAATGGTATTCTCAAGACATTCTTCTTCACTTTCCTTAAAACTTTCACTCTGTATTGGTGATAAATTCTTCAACATAATATGATCATCTGAATTTGTCTCTTGTATGATAGATAATTCAAAACTTTCATGAAAAACATCTAATCTTTCCTATGGATAAGGTATGATTTCTGGATGAGGGTTTAAGGTTTCTTCTTCCAATTGCAGATCTACATCTCTAATCAGTTTCATTGGAATGTTAGAATTCTTAAGATCATTTTCGTCACCTAAGTGTTCTTTAATAACTAAATTCAAGTACTAATTAGAGCAAGGGTAAGAAGAATATGGACATTCATCTTGACCCAACATCAAATCTTCTTCCGCGATGGTCAAGGAATGAGTATACAATGATTCAGAGGAAAAACCAATTTGATTCTCAGTAAGAACATTTTTAATAGATTCTACCTCCTTTGCTTGTTCAAAATTTTCGGATGGATTCCTTTCATCCTCCGAACAAAATTCTTCTCGTAATTGAGTGGTAGGATTTGCAACTGATTCATCATTTGCAATTGAATATGACTCGATGAAAGGAATGCAAGCATCATAAAGGATATTTAGTACAAATGACATGTCATCAAGATTAAATTTACAAAGAACATGATGGATTCTTGTTGAAAAGCCTTCTGGAGATGAATTTTCATTGATTAGTACAGTCTAAAATTCTTCACATAATTGATTGTAATCATAGTTTTCAAAATCATCTAAAAATTCATCTACAAATTGAAACCAATCAATAATGTGATATGCAGGAAAAGACTCAAACCAATATTTAATCTGACCCCTAAAAGTAAAAGAAAAAAATCTGCATAAAACCTTTAAATCAAAAATATCATGTTTGATGCATTTACACCAAAACTTGTTAATATGGTCTTTTGCAGATACATCCCTCCCACCATCAAAGGTGATTTTGGAAAAGCGAGAGACTGTCTCATTGGGAATATTAGGTAATCAGAAGTGGAAAGCATGCTCCAACACAATGATTTGGGAAGCCATGGGGAATCAAATACATTCAAAACAGAGACTCCTGCAAGGCCAAGTTGTCCATCTGGACTGCCTTCTAGTGCATTTCAAGATGACACAAAAGAAGGATTTATAAATTTAGAATTATGAAAGGCTAAGGGGTGAAACATTTAATCATTAAATTTACTCAGCCCTCCTTCCAGCGCCATTTGTTGACGAGCAAATTTGACATGCCATCAACTGGAAGAATAGATTTGGTTCAGGGTTGTCTAAATAACCCAAGTCATTTGGTGTAACCTATTCTGATGGGTTTAATGGCTCTGTTAGCCAACTAGGGTCCTAAAGATAGAAAAATGAAATAAACTAACTAAAGAGAATATTCTAACAATCGTCACAATAATTACAAATATTTATCTAATAATGTGAATATACAAATGATTATGAATAGTTTATATACAGTTTACAAGGTTTGCGTGAAGTCTTGTGAAAATGATTGTTTGATAAAGTTTATGAATCAAATCTGAACAACACTTCTTTTTGGATTTTTTTAAAAGATATTAAACGAATAAATACTAAATGAATACGATTGAAACAGTAACACAAAAATAGTCAAAGCTAATTAATGTAATCATCGTTTCATTCATAAACAACTTAACTAAATAACATACAGAATAACCTGTAGCTGATCAACGAATCTGGTATTATCTTTCTGTGTTGTATGAGCTCCTGTCTGTACTGTTGTTAAGGGAAACCTATAATAGAAAAATACTAGCACTTCTAGAATACATTCAAAGAAGTATTTGATATTTGAGTAAATTAATAACAACAGGAAGACAACTAATTAAAAATCATGTGATCTTAAGATAATCAATATTTGAGAATGAAAGAAAAATCAATTCTGAGTATTGATATTATCCATCATTTAACATTAGAAATAAATTCCACAATAAGCAAATGATTGATTGATCACACATAAAAATGGAATAAGAAATTATGGACAACATATAACATTTAATAGTATGAAAACACCATATGATGACAAGCTAAAGCTAAAACCAACCATAATAACATTCTCATAATACAACAGTAATGAAAGAACAAAATGGAATAAGCATCGCACCGGTCAAAAGAAAAAGATGAATTTATTTCCCATATTCGTTCTCAAAATCGCATGCCCATATTGTAGTCCTGGAAGATTTTTTAGGATAACAGACTCTTAAAGATTGAAAAAATTAATACATAAATGATAACAATTAACCATGTATTGATAAACTAGATTAAAGCTAATTTAAATCAATGCGGAATCAATTATTCAAAGAATATGAAGATATTATAATGAAAATAAAAACCATTTTACTCACAGGACAAAATCCATTAAGCAACCTGGAATTCCATATTCTTCTTTGAAAATACTCGTCCATTCTCTAAAAGATTCCAACCATCTGTTACTCCATTTGAAAAGAAGAAAAGTTTACAAAATAAATAATATACAAAAGAGAAAGGATTAAAATCCTCCTCTCAATTTCTTGGATCACTGTGGCTCTAAACTTTCTCATATATTTATACAATGAATGAACAGTCTGGGTGTTAGTATTAATTTTCGGCACCTGAAATTTGCCTCATAAAGAGACATCAATATCTATCAAATCTTGCATTTTGTGGGGAAAATTTATACTCATAAAGTAAATGGGTCTATTTGGGTTCTGGGTTTTCAACCGTTTCTTCAAATTCCTCACGGTTTAGCTGCAATCAGTCCTGAAAAATCGTTTGTCTGATATTGATGCCTTTCCAAATTTTATCTGTTGTTGCTCATAAAATTATTTGTAGAAATCCAATATTATTTTTGGATGAATCATTTTGAACGTATTTGGATAATAAAATCAAGCCATGAGCAGATCTGTATCAAATATTTGATAATAAAAACCTGTGAAACAAAAAGAAACCTAAATTAATAACCTAAAAATTGTGAATAAAACAAAATCTAGAACAATAAAATAAAAAATTAATTTAAACTAACTATAAGTTCTAAACAAACATTGTTTATAATGATCTTAAAAATCTAGAATCTTCAAGTTAATGGAGAAGAGAAAAATATTAATTTTGGTTTTTTACAAAATCAAACAAATCATGGATAATTCTTTTTTATTTTTTATTATTATTATGAGATGCAAAATGAAAAAAGAATTTAATTAATTAATATCACCAAATGATTTTATGAAAATGAGAAACCAACCAAGATATTATTTGATGAAGTATTGAACACATTATTCAAAATAGTCAAAATTGCTAATGAGCGAAAGAAATAACACATAATCATAATTTAAACGAAAGTAAAACAGTCAATAAAAATTAACGTTTTTGTTTAAATTGATATTTCTATGCTCGTTTCTAAATTTTGACATATACTCTTGTAATGAATGTCTCATACCATAGTGAATGTCTTAAGTTTGTCTCAAAGCAAGCCAAGGTATGGAACTATTTGAAAAGGTTGATTATGTAGCTCATTATAATTATCAAGATTCTAATGGTGGCCCTTAAAATTTTGTAAAACATTAGGGGGACTTGTTGGGGCCCAACAAGGCTGCAAAATCAGATTTGAAATACATGGAAATAATAACAAAATTACAACAAGGTATTTTGCAGCAGAAAATTGAAGACTATAAGCTAGAAAATGATGAAATTCTCATGTACAGGGGCAAAATTTATGTACCAAATTCTCGAGAATTGAAATATATGATATTGAAAGAAATGCATAATGTACCTTATGTTGGGAACCCAGGTTATTAGGAAACTATTGTAGCTGTCAAGAGCCAATATTATTGTCCAGGGATGAAGAAAGAAGTTGTTGATTTTATTGCCAAATGTTTGGAGTGTCAAAAGGTCAAGGATGAGCGTAGACACCCAACTGGTTTGCTACAACTATTACCCATTCCTCAGTGGAAATGGGAAGTTGTAATAGTATATTTCATCACCAAACTTCCCAGAACAAACAAACAACATAATTCTATCATGGTAGTGGTGGATAAGCTTACTAAAGTTGCCCATTTTATTCCAATAAAGCTCACTCACAAGGCACCCAACATTGTTGATATTTATATGAGGGAAATTCCTCGACTACATGGTATACCCAAGACAATTGTGTCTGACATAGATCCAAAATTTACATCAATTTTTTGGAAAGGATTATTTAAGGGATTTGGAACAAATTTGAATTTTAGCACAACTTATCATATAGAATCAGATGGAAAACCAGAGAGGGTGAATCAAGTGATTGAGGATATGTTGACGATGTATGTGATGGATAAAACATCAAAATGGGAAGACTACCTACACTTACTAGAGTTTTCTTATAATAATGGGTACCATGCATCTCTAAAGATGAGCCCATTTGAGGCACTTTATTGCAAAAGGTGCAACACACTGGTAAGCTAGAAAAACACATCATATAGAGTAGTGGTTGGGACACAATTACTCAGGGAAATGGAAGATCAAATGTTGAAAATAAAACATAATTTAAAGGTTGCTCAAGACAGGAAGAAAATCTATGTTTATAAGGGCAGAACTCATAGGGAATTTAAAGTGGGTGACCATGTATTCTTGAAATTAAAGGCCAACATAAGTTCTCTGAAGTTGGGAAATTGTTAAAAGTTGGAAGCTCGTTAATGTGGGATGTTTGAAATCCTAGAGAGGATTGGGCTTGTAGAATACATTCTTTCCTTGCCTGCATCAATGTCTATTCATAATGTATTCTATGAATCATTCCTCAAAAATTATATACTTGATGCTAATCATGTCATTGATTGGAACGTGATTCAGGTGGAGCAAGATGGTGCCTTTCAAGTGCATCTGGTGTGCATATTGGACCGAAATATCAAGAATCTCTAGAATCGATCCATAGAACTAGACCATGTCTAATGAACTTGGTACAGTCCTGAAGATGCAACTTGGGAGCACGAGGATGTTATGTGGGAATAATATGTGCATTGTTTTGATATTTTTGAAATTTTGGTTGTATATGTGTATGTATTGCATCAAGGACAATGCATAAATATGGGGGAGGGGAATGTAATACCCCTAGGCCGAACCCAAACTATAAATATAAATACAAATGTACTTACGTTGGTGAGTCGGGATGCACAAAGGAAAATATATATCTATTATGTAAATGTAAATATATTCACATGTAAATATTAATGAAAAACACATCACTGCATGCAGACCAACCATTTAAACGAGTATGGGGGACTGAAATCCACCGGTTAGGGAAAGGGGGATAAAAGTTAAGGATAAGGGGCCAAGATAGAGAAATTAAGACAAAAAGGAATATTATATCAATATTCCTTAAATTATTAAGCATGGATAATTATTTTATCCTAATTTCTAAGGATGGGGACAAGTGGGCCAAGGTAATTCTCAACAAGATAAGTGTCAAGTTGGGAACATGCATAAAAAGAATTTGGACTTAGTGCATTTTCCATCATTCCATCATTCCTCCATTCCTTCAATCATGGATTTCAACCGTCCTCCATAATTTTATTTTACTATGATTGTACCTGTGTTGTACCTGAACCAGTACCATACATGTACTTGTACTTGTAAATGTACCTAGTTAGCTTAGGAGCTGGAATGAAGAAACAGGTTGTCAAGCCCATGGGATATTGAAGAGGTGGGTTGTCAGGCCCATGGGAAATTCCCTCTAGGTGAGATAATTTATGGGAATTGATCTCCCAAAGATACTAGACTGGAGCTACAGAGCTATGAGACTTCATGTTCGACCAGTTGTTGAAGCCCCGAAAAGGAAATGGGGCAGCCGAGGGACTGTTGAACAGAGAAGGGGAACATTTCTTGGGGTGGGAAAGGAATGTAGGGAATGAGGGAATGTAGGTTATTAGTTTGAGTTGGCACATGTGACATGGTTTTTCTTGTTGTTTGAGATACATTAGCCTGGTTAGGAAATCCTTTACCCGGGTGGAGTTTAGTCCCAGCTCGGGGATGACCCACTACTAAGAGTTTTGGGTAGTGTGGTTTAAGGATGGGAGGAACATGGAAGGTCTACACACATTTGGTGATATTTTTACCAAGATAAGTATTAATTGTGTGTTAAATTACATGCTGCATTATTATTTATACGTTTGTTTTTATGGGTTTTTCCTGTGTGTGTTGCATGTTTATTTCCAGTATTATTCTGTATGAATCTATGCATTTGTAGAGTATTTGTATGTTTTAAATTTTTTATACACTTCAAAAAATTTACGTGGAATATACCAATAGGTGGTTGGGGATGTTACAATCATCATTGTAGACACATGAGCAACAAAGTTGTGGACAAAGATGGATTTATGAGATTATTAGCAGATCTAGACAAATATATGACATAGTATATTTATAATTGTAATTAGTGGAATCAATGGAAAAGTGAGATACTTAGTAGGTACAAAATCCATGGGTCAGAGAAGATGCATAACAATGGATTGACAATTTGAATCATCAGTGGAATTCATATTGTCATAAGGAAATCATTGAATAGCATGAGAACATGAAAAGTAATTGAAGAAATCAAGTAATGAATACTTTTTATATATGTCAGAGAATTACAAGAGGAAGCACCAATGTACAATAAGCGGCACTGGAAGAGAGGAAAGGAAACATACACAGGAAGCCCTACATTGATCAACACGACATCTTGTAGATAATTAAAGGGAAGAGAAATTGTCAGAGAAATAGATCAAGAAATAAATATTAGAAGCATACATACAGGGGGAGACATATCAGTATGGGATTTATACTTTTTCCCATGATGTCAAAGGGAGAGAAAGAGAAACATCATAAGAGAAAGAGTCTATTGCATGAAGTCAAAGAAACATTTTTCAGAAAAGGTACACTTTCAGGGGGAGTCACTCCTTTTTATTTATATCAAAAGAGAAGAGGAAATTGGAAAGAAACATGAGGATAGAAACATGTGAAGAGAAATAATAGATGCATGAAGAAAGGGGGAGAAGCACCAAGGAGAGATACCCTTTTCCAATGATGTCAAAGGGGTGGAGAGAGAAACATTAATGAGGAGAAATGGTCACAGGGGGAGCATGAATATTGGAGTATGAGTGTTTCCATAAAGTGTTTCCATCAATGTTGGTGTTTCCATCAATGCCAAAGGGGGATATTGTTGGACAATTGGTTGTCATTCATGTCAAACCTTAGAACATTCTAGATACTCCAAAGTTTTGATTAAGATTGATGGTGAGTTAGTTGTCATTGATATCAAAAAGAGTACTTGATGTCAGCATATGTGATGGGTTCATTTGAAGAAGTCTATTGAAAACCCATATGTGTGGTCATGAAGCCCAAAGTTTTTTGAGGAATAATGACTTAAAGGACAATGTAAATGTAGGTAACATAGTCATAGATGGATAGTCCTTGTCATGCCATTTCCCATGATAGGTGGTATGCCACGTGGTTCCTCATGGTTGAGGAGTTATAGGTCATGAAATTGGAAGCCCCAAATATTGGTTACGAATCCCCTAGTTGGTTACAAGACAATTAATGAAAGGGTTAAGTGGTTGTAAGAAGAAACCCCTAAAATAAGGAAAGGCTTAGTTAGAAAAAGTATAAATACCCCTCAACAATTCTTAGTTAGAAAAAGTATAAGTACAATTAACATACATCTATATTGATTATATTTCTTGTGAATAACTATTGTTCTATTAGTGAATATGACATTGAGTTTGAGGTAGAATGTCTGAGGG
>JASDQU010105861.1:30166-81468 GCA_032191745.1 Picea mariana
CAAGGGAGTGGATGTACATGAGTTTTAGAGGATAAAAGCGTGGATATCAATGGGTAGTAGTGGAGGAAGTCGTGGATCTATGAAAAGGCTTGTGAAAGGTTGAGAAGTGATTCTTGTACTAGGTTGTTGATGCCCAGGTTGGTTTAATCATTTGTTATCTGATACAATAGGGTGTATGAAGGATCAAAGGTATGCTTATGTGTTATTTTTTAGGCTTATTCTTATGTTGTTATGGTACATGCTTGAGGCATGTCATGGTAGTGATTGTGCATGGTACACCTTGGTGATGGTATGATACATTGTTAGAAGCACATCTTGGATACTTGGAATATATGATATATGAGTGATATGGCACATGTTTGATGGTATCTCTTGGTACATTGTTTATGGTTGTTGGAACATACTTGAGGTACATGGTTTGAGGTATATCTTGATTGCATACCTTTCATATTTTGCAGAGGCATTGGTATATGTTTGAGGCACATATTTGGTGCATGGTGTGAGACATATTCTTGGTACATCTATGAGGTGCATGTCTTGGTGGCGTTGGTACATGTTGAGGTACACCTTGGTGAGGTTATGGCACATTGATTAGAAGCACATATTGGTTATATTGGTATCTTGGTATTGTGGCTATATTGGTTATACTTGAGGCACTTCATTGATGATATTTTATGGTACAAGTTGATGTACATGATTGGTGTACATGGTATGGTACAAATTGATGCATGGTATGGTACAGGTTGATGCATGGTATGGCACACATTGATGTACATGGTATAGTACAATTTTTGGAACATGGTTGATGTACATGGTATGGTGATGGTTTTTGTATCCATGTGAGTGGATCTGGTTGATGATGATATATCAGTGACGATCACTGTGATAGTGACAATGACAGGTTGAAAATGATTGATTAATGTGACATTGGTAGTCATAGGTTAATGTCACATTGATAGTGACAGGTTGGTTGATATGATAATGACAGTGACAGGTTGGTTTCTATATCAATGACAGTGGTAGTGGAAATATTAGTGGTAGTGACCTTGAGTTTACACTTATATTTCAAGGTGGTAGGATGGGGAAAGGAAAGGGAGTTGTAGCCTCCTTTTGGTTGGAGTCGGAGAATTCAGGGAGTTGGAGATTCTTTTAGGTTGGAGCCTGTAAACTAGGGTTTTGGAGCCTCCTTCCAGTTGTAGCTAGTAAATCAAGGAGATGTATCTTTCTTCAGGTTGGAGCCTATAACTAGGGGGTCATTTCCTCCTTCTAGTTGTAGCTATAGGATTGGGAAGTTGGTGCTTCCAATGAATGTATCATTGACAATATATAAGAAATCATTTCATGATTTTCTCCCATTTGGGTCTCCATGTAAATTCTGGTGTATTGTGTATTTGATGTGATGTGATGTTTTTTATGTTTATATGCTCATGATATATTGAATGAAATCATAGATGGTACATTGATGATATACTGTTGATAAAGTTGAAGTCTATATATTTTTATTAAAAGAGGTAAAAGTGCTCATACGTATTCACCCCACCTCTTAGTATTCCAAAAAGTACTACCCTGGCTAGGAGAAGGAGAGCTAGACCATCCAATTGCATTTGCAAGAAGGAATATGTCCACAACAAAAAACAGCTACACTACAATAGAATGAGAGGGATTGGCGATGGTATATTTGTGGTAGAAGTTTAGACATTATTTGTTGGGTTCTCATTTCAAGATGTATACAGATCACTTTGCACTCAGATACTTAATGAACAAGCTAGTGTTGGGAAGGAGAATTTGTAGATGGTTGTTATTGTTCCAAGAGTATGACCTTGAAGTCATTGTTAAGATGAGAAAATTAAATGTCAGACCATATCACTTATCACACATTCTATCATGTGAGGATGTAGGGAACCTAGACGATAGTTTACCATATGCACATCTATTTGCAGTTCGAATGGTGGATGACTACTTCGTAGAAATTCCACAATTATTAAGTACAGGAATGGCTACATAGAACATGAAATTTGCACAAAATAAATAGTTAGTGGTTAAGGAATTGGATTATCAACTAATTGCAGGGAACTTATACAAGTTAGGTGTAGATGGTATATTAATACGATGTGTGTTAGAGCGTGAAAGGCCAATGATACTATCAAAAGCACACACAGGTATTAAAGGAGGAAACTACGCAAGTAAACCGACTGCGTAGAATATTTTTTTCGTAGGGCCCTAGTGGCCCACACTTCACAAGTATGCTAAGGAATATTTCCAGGCATGTGATGTTTTTCAAAGGGTTGGAAAGCCATCCAAAAGGGATGAGATTCCTTTACATCCATATGTTACACTACAGGATTTTGAAAAATGGGAAATAGACTTCGTTGGATTGATCAATCCATCATCTAGGAGATCAGAAGCTAGGTATATAATCGCTGTGAAAGAGTGTGTGACGAGATGGGAAAAATCATCACTAGTCAAATACTATAGCATGGAAAATGTTCCACAATTTCTGTTTGAGAATGTCGTTACAAGATTTGGCCACCCGCGCATTCTATTGAGTGATCAAGGAACACACTTTCTGAATAAGACAATTGGAACACTGACTGAGGGGTTTCAAACTCACCATTAGAGGATCACACCATATCACCCTCAGGAAAATGGAATAGTAGAATAATTCAATAAAATTTTAGAGAATTATCTTACCAAGATCTGCAATGTAGGAAGGGATGATTGAGACTTAAGGGTCCCTGCAATATTATGGGCATATAGGGCTACAAGAAAAAAGTTGATGGGACATACACCTTTTAGGTTGGTATATGGGAAAGAAGCAGTAATAATGATGGAATTTAGTGTTGAGATTGTGTGTTGAAGTGATTACATATCTTTGGGACTCTGGTGCAGTAGAAGAAAGATTTTCACAATTGTTACAACTCTAGGAAGATGAATTTGTCACAAGATTCCATTAGCAAGTCCAAAAGGAAATAGAAAAAGCATGGCATCATAGGCATATTAAAAAAAAAAGGTTTCAAGTGGGAGAATTAGTGTTTCTCTACGACAAAAATTTCATGAAGCACCCCAGGAAGTTTAGGATGCATTTTTTAGGTCCATATCTGATCAAGTATGTGACAGAAGTAGGTGTTGTACAACTAGAAGCATTGAATGGTGAGGTCTTGAGAGGATTGGTGAATGAAATTTTGATGAAACTATATAGGGATGACCAACCATCTGCGCACTAGTCTGAACTGTGCAGGAACCTTTTTACTATATTAGTGTATTATAGTAGGAAAAATAAAAAGAAAAAGAAATAAAAAGTGGAAAAAGAAAAAGAAAAAGAAATAAAAAGTGGAAAAAAAAACAAAAACAAAGGAAAAATGGGAAAATATTAAGTTACAATGAGAGTAAGCGCGCAAAAGAAGTGAGTGTCACGAAGATGGATAAAAATCATGCCAATAAAGTAGATTATGAACATAGTGAAAACTGTGTAGTAAATGAATGGGTAAGCAAGAAAACAATGCGCATAATGAGACAGATAGAGACCATTAAGGGAATTAAATAGAAAAAATGATGGTTTAAAAGATGTAATGATAACACAACATGAAGATGCATCATCATAAATAGAAAAAGATGACGGAGATCGTGACAACATGGAAAATTAAGGTAAGAATCTAGCGAAGGATTTGGAATTAACACAAGTTTAAAGAAAGTATTCAATGAACAATACTAAGGGATTTGAAAATTAATTTTGGCAGAAAAGTGAATGGACAACTAGCGAAGGGGCACAAAATCCACAGAGGATTGAAAAAAATTGGTTATTGTTATTTTTATTTTCATGCGAGTAAGAGAGAGTCGAAAGCCTTGTTGCATATCCTGAGAAAAACCATAAAGCTGAAGCAGTTGTCACTGGTAACCAGATTACAAAGATGGCAACACTAAATGCAACAATGTTTATACCAAAGAAAGACCGAATGAGAGTAGAAACAATAACACCAGAGGCTGAGGAGATTCTGGGAGCATCATCATTAGATCCAAGGTTTCCTATAGACTTCATTCCACCGAGGAAGGATGATGCCATACCAGTGACATTGAAGAAGGATTCTAGGTATCCATTGGTGATGCTCAACATCCCATATGGGGTCATCATCGATGAGGATATGTTAGGTAAGGTGTGACAACTTAATTATACGGACCATGATATCATAGACACAGTCAAGTTCGTTGAATTTTCATTGGAAGAATACTTGGAACTGAGAATAGATCTGGTGATGAAACAAGATATGCTTGTGCCATAGGTATGGGCTAGAGGGTTGGAATGAGCTGGCATACTAAATATGTTTGACCTCCCACATTTCGACAGGAGCCAAAAGGTAAATAAATGTGGCAAGATGCTACTAAAATATTGTATGAAGGTTACTTATGGTTGGATAGACCAATATCTATAGATAAAGACTCATTGCTCAAATCAAAGTTTTACCAACACAGGGGGAATACCCCACCTTGTTGTTTGTAGATATGAACAATGACAGGATTATGTTAGATACCATGAGGAAAAAATTTCACACAGTCATAAGGGTGTGTAGGTTGGACGTACCAAGTATCTGTGACCCAACAATAGTACCTACGGCGCAAACATTGGCATGCAAGTTGATAAGAAAGTGTAGGAATGGCCAAGTTCCCACAAGTGTGATAGTTGCAGCTGAGAAGTGTGTAGAGGGAGTATCGATGAGTTGGGAACCATTTCTACTTAACCAGTTCTTCATTGATTACATATAAGCACAAAATAGAGGCATGGAATTTCATTATTCCTGGTTGTTAATTATGATTGTGTTCTCAGCATGGAATGAACTAGAAGATGCACAATTTATGGGTCTAAGAGGTAAGCTATGCTTGGCCACTAATTATCAGAACTTCTGGTACATGATGAATAGGAGAATACAAATAAACACCAACATCAAGTTCTTTCTATACAAAGAAAGGATTAGGGGGTGTATCCAGAATACACATTTCATTGTGTCCCAACTTGTAGAGGAATACACACCGATTATGCTATTCTAGGAAGATCATCATCACATCGATATACAAGAAAAGAAAGACCCAGGAGAGGAATGGATCCATACAAAATACAAAATCACAGAAGAAGACATCCACCTGATTATACAGGATTGGGAACCAAGTTGGAAGGTTATTGTGAATGAAATAGATACAAAGCACCATGATAATGAATAACAATACCAAAGAAATGGTAAAGTAAATGGAAAAGGAAATGGCACAAGGGATGTGTAGGAGACAGTACTAGAAGTAAGTGAGAAGAGGAAAGACAGGGGTAAGGGGACAACAAAATCTACATGGAAGAAGATGAAATCCCATAAAGTACTAGCTATCTACACCTTGACGTATGATGATATTGACATGATCATCTATCAAGTCAGGGATTTCATAGAAGAGGAAGCTCATAAAACATCATAGAAACATGAATAACTTCACCAGAAGATGCATGAACAATTAACAGCATTGCAACAACTAGTGGAGGCAGTAAGGATAACGCTAGAATAGAGATACAATGAAGGACTAACAACAAGAACAACTAAGGAAGCATCGACCACCACTTCTTACTTGTCAGATATTGTAGAAGCATGCAAAGTTTTGAATATCTCACTAGATGCAATTGATTTCTCCACGCTAGAGATGAAAGAGTAGACACGAGTACTAAGTCACCTGAACTTAGTCATTTCACAGATTCCCATAGGAGCACTTCAAGGCTTACGAAAAATTATTGCACAAGAAATATAGTTATGCACAGATTCAATGTCAAATTAGTTGACTAAGGTAAAGTTGTTGAGTATGTGTTATATTCTTTTCATGGTTAGAACTAGTGTCTATGTTTTGGTGGTTTTTTGCGTCCGTATTTGGGTTCTTTTTTGGCACATGGTTTTCGTCGATGGAAAACTATTTTAAGTTAAGGAATTAGGGTTATTGACTAATATAGGTTATAATATTAGGTTTTTGGATGCTACGACATCCTATATGTATATTTTATTGTAAACAATGTATGAGATGATGAATATAGAAGATGCTAGTTTTCCTGGTTTTGGTTTCCAGGGGAAAAATCTCTGTGTAATGTGTGTATTTTCCATTGCATATTTTCTATTATTTTATTGAAAATATGTTTGTAGTAAATAATTTTACAAGGTTAAAATATAAAAACAATGGATAAGGGAGAAATACAAAAGGACTACACAACAATTTTGCAAGAGAAGCACGAGGTTGTGAAAAAGGCAGAGAGGATATTAAAGGAGAAGGACGAGGTGGAGAAACTTCCAAAGAGGATACAACAGGCCATCGAGAAAATATATAAGGAGATTCAATAGGTATTGATGGTGGTAGAATCCCACTAGAGGAAAAAATAGCTAAAATTAGCGAATTCATTCAAGGCTTCCGCACCAGAATTAGAGAGTTTGAGGTGAACACAACACTAGGAAAACCACCCTAGGAGAATTTGACAGAGGATCCAATGATGAAGGCCATTGAAGAAATATTAAGGAATGCATTAGAGAAGGCACAAAAGGCCACAAAGAGTATAAACATGCTGCCACCATCTGAGCGAATAGAGGCCATCCTGGTGAATAGGAAGTCATACAACAAGATAGAAAAACTAAGGGAAGAGTACAAGATTCTCACAAACTGATTGGTACCCCTATAGGATGAATCACTCACGTTCATAGGGGCATTGGTAGCTACACAAGACACTGTGAAGAAAACAACAAAAGAGAATGAGGAGAAGCCGATGACCCTCACTATGCAAGTAGTAGAGGATATTTTGGAGAAAGAAGTTGAGGTAAAAAAGGAAGTCACTACAGTAAGAGAAACCCTCCAAAAGTTCATGGAGGTGTGTAAGGGTGTGACAAAATAGGCTTAATTGGCTTGGGATGAGTCACATGTGAGTGTCGAGGGCCTGTTGGACATGAATTTTTGAATAACTAAGTTTTGAAGAGAACATGCAAAAGAATAAAAAGGAGTAGTTTGCAAGGTCAAAGTAGAAGTCAGAGCATGTGCAAAAGAAGGAAGGAAAGCAACAGTTCAATGCTAAAGCAGGGAAGCAACATGCTGGAAAAAAAGATAGTAAAGCAGCATGCTGGCGAAAAATAAGAAAAACAACTAGGACATATTAGGGTTTTAGGATAAACTATTAGGGTTCTGAGCCCTAACACTATGTATAAATATGTAATGGGTTGGGGAAGAAAATGTTGTTGAAAGAAGGATAATAGGTTGTTTATGCGTGTGATAGAGAATCAATGTGTAATACATTTTACAGAGATAGGATTGCACTGCAGAGAGACTAGGCTAGACTGGGGATATAATATGATGTATTTATAGTAAGTGCAGTGTGAAGGCCTGGGGATATTACTACATGAATATTAATATAGAAGCTAGTCATTGTGGATGTAGCCCAAGGATTGGGTGAAACACGTTAAATTATGTGTTTGAATGTGTCTTTTGTTGTGGTTTTTCATGGATGTCTTGTTTATTCATTATTATGATAGATCCTTTAAATGTATGGTTGATGCAAAGAAATAATGAATGTTACAATGGGTTATTTATGTTGCAATCTATGTTATAAGGGTCCTGCACAATAGATTTTGTTAATGAATCAAAGGATATGAATAAAGATATTGTGCACAAGGTGGATAAATAGTAATGGATATGATGATATCCTCACATCCCCTCATCCTCGAAGAAAATTGGTTCATATAGACCCAGTAGATACCTTGGGTGAGAATTCACTTACATGCAGGTGATGCCAAAAGGGTCGGTATCTGAAGGGTTTTGTTTGTTGAGTAAACTGAATCTAGGTTATTATAACCACGTGCCAACATTTTGTTAAACAAAATATGTTTGGATATTTATTCACTCCTAAGGATATAGATAAAATATAACATGTTTTTTTGGAAGAAGAATACGTATCCCCCCACCATTCCATTCCCCCCTTCTTTCTTAGTGATGATAAAGAAACATCTTGTGTAGTAAAATTGAGTTCATATTTTTTTGTATCTGATCAAGAGGAGGGTCTTTCTATTGATAACAAGACACTTCAGGTCACACCAATGGTTTTTTTGGGTTCTCATTGTCCTATTTTCTCTTTTCCATAACGAGAAATGAAGGATGAAACCATGAAGAAAGATGAAGAAAAATTCCATGTGCCTAAAAATATGACAACTACCTCAGGAATGGATCAGATTGAGTCCAACTCGTGTTTTCATGATTGTGGGTTGTGGAACACTCTTCTCTCAGGTTGAATGAAGATATTCAAGAAGAAATTATTGGGGTCACCACCTGAGACCATATTGTTTATTGTCTCCCTAAGACCATTCTTGAACCATCTTGTTCTCAAAATTCTTATGATTTGCTATATCTTTACCTAATAAAAATGAAC
Organism: Picea mariana; assembly: GCA_032191745.1. NCBI lineage: Eukaryota > Viridiplantae > Streptophyta > Pinopsida > Pinales > Pinaceae > Picea > Picea mariana. Next base: position 38,583 of record JASDQU010105861.1, read on the forward strand.
ATCAATGTGTCTTGGATAATGTTTTATGTTCATATTTTCTAGTGGAGAAAGACATAAATTTTTATTTGCTAATTGAGGAATAAAATTTGGACACACAAATCATGACACTTTGTTTATAAATAAATGAATGGAAATTATTTTTCGTTGGTCATAATTGTTGTATTGTTATAACCTTTTCTAGTTTGACTACTAAATATCAAGAATATTTTCCTCTAGTTCCTAAATTACTTATTCAACCTTTTTGTTATGAAAATTGTTCTCATTATTGGATTATTGAGAGGCGGGATGAATCAATAATAGATATTTTTAATCCTTTTTAACAACAGTATGTAAGTGTTTTTTATATTTATGATCAATTTACCAATTTCATTCAACAAGTGCAGAATAAATAAACCTTGAACAATGATAAATCATACACTTACATAGTACACCGATATTTTTACGTGGAAACCCAATGCGGGAAAAAACCACGAAATGTTTTTTCGTATGTGTATTTAATAATTACATTCATTGGAAGAAACAACTTTCGTTGTTTTCCAGTTGCAACTAGAAGGAGGCTCCAACCCCCTATCTTTTCAGTCTGTAACCAGATGGAGGCTCCAACTACCCAATTTTCTAGCTCCAACCAGGAGGAGGCTAGAACCCCCTATGTTCTTCGGATACAACCGGAAGGTGGATACCACCACCTATCCTTTCCCCATCCAAATTCCCTGAAATATAAGTGTCAAATAACTTATGAAATCACTGCCACACTGTCACTGTGAAATATACCACTGTAAACCTGTACCAATCTGTGCCAACAAACTATGACCAACCTGTACCAAACTTATTCAAAACTAGATATATGACTTGTCTATATTGCAACATGTGGGTATCTGTGATTATCTTAAATGAAACTCGCGAATGTCCGTGACCTTCTTCACTACAACTCGCAGATTACTAGTAACTTTGTCAGCTTCATTTTTTTTTCCTTTGTCAATTGTCACTGCTGAACCTATTACTGAAATGCATCATTGTAATCTCATATATGTTCATATATGTCACATATACTATGCCAAAATTATATACCAAGAACTGAAGTCAATAATTCCTCACCAATCAATTTCCATACATAAATCATGAACCATTCATCAAATATAGGAGAACTTTACATACATCATACAATAAACCCTAATTGTAAAACAACCTCAACCTACACCAATATATTCACCAAAACTCTTCAACTAAGATTCCTGAAACGTGCTCCAAAGAACAATATGTGCTATAACAATTTATCTCATAGAGTGTACTAATCATAGCAAGCCAATACAGCATAAGTATACCATTGTAGATCTAGCTCATACAAAAAATACCAACCAAAATAAAAACCCTTAGGGTTATATGTTAATTTATATTCCATTATCAAACCCTAGGCCATTACCAATAACCAACTACAAAAATCATATGACATACCCTTTTATTTGTGTAGAAGGTTATGATGTACCAAATCACTGTCACACCTTCTTGTAGTCACTTCTCAGCCTTGCAACTTGTCACTGATGATATATCAAGTCTTCCTTTTCATCTTTGGAAATATATCCGCACTTTGTCTTTAGTAAAACCGTGGGTATCCACACTTTTTCTCAATGTGGCCTGTGGATGTCTGCTCACTTCTAGTACTACAACCTACAAATATATTTAGTAAATCCCTAGTTCAGTACCCACAGTCTCAACACTTCATATCTGCAACTTTTCATTGCTTCAAACTCACTGTTATAGATTTTTCAATGATACATGCCCATAACAATTTAAAAATAATAGATATTCAATGTTCTCATTAGATTCAAGTAGGAGACCCTTTTTCTCTTATTTATACTCTCTAAGTAGCTTCCTGAAGGGGTTACCTTCTAACTAAATTTACCCAACTTCTTTTTTTTAGGGCTAACCCACTTATCCACTTACAACCACTTTATCCACAAAAAGTAAAATCACCACTTCTAGTTGCAACTAATTCATTTTTAATTATTTTCTTTTTGCAACAACTTAACTCATGATAAACTCCTAGTTACAACCACTTTGAATAATAAACTTCTTCTACGAGATTCTAGAATAAATTGACTACTTTGACCTTCTAGGGGCTTCTAAATAACTCATGAGGGTTCTCCAACTTCACAAAGACATAAATCTATAATAGTGATGAGTTATTTGATGTATCGCATATCAATAGAAATGACACAACATGTACTATCCATCTAGAATAGTCTTACCTGCATATTTAGTTATTTTCATGCCTTTATACTTAAAAGAAACTTGGGTGCCTTAACCATACTATTGGGGATACCATAATTTGATATCGGACTTGCTTCACTTTATTCAAGGGTTGACATCAATGAAAACCAACCCAATTAATCAACAATTTCCCTCTTTGGCATTGATGGCAACACTCTGATGCAACATTGAATTCATATCGCTCATGCTCCCCCTGTGACGATCGCTCCCCTTGGAATCATGCCTCATTTCTCTCTCTCCAAGAATCTGACTCTCTATCCATGCATCTTATAAATATCTCCCCCTTTGACATCAATGGAAAAGGTAACTTCCTGTCGAGGTTGCTCCCCCTAACTGAACTATCCCTCGGGATACTCCCCCTAATTGAAATCTCCCCAAACTGAACTATCCTCCTTATGGTGCTTCCTTATGTAAATACAAGACATATACGAATAACATTCAAAATTCATTTTGTGGCAGAAACTATGCCAAGTTTTTGATGAAGATACTCAAAGGATTCCCTTGGAAGCAGTTTTTTAAATATGTTTGCAATCTATTCTTTGGTCCTAACATACTCAACTTGAATCTTCTTCTATACAACCTATTCCCATAAAAAATGATACTTGATTGGAATGTGCTTTTTCTTGGAGTGAATCACTGGATTCTTTTAGATACTGGTGGTGCTTGTATTATCACAATATATCAGAATGGGCTCATCATACTCAACTTGTATATCTATCAAAGTTTGTTTCATCCATAGAACCTGTGTACAACATGTTGCTACTACAATATACTCTACTTCGGATGTACAAAATGATATTGATGATTGTTTCTTTCTTATCCAAGATACCAAACACTCACCCAAGTAGAACACTACTCCACTTGTACTTATTCTGTCGTCAATGCAACCTACCAAATCTGCATCTGTGTAGGAAATAAGTTATAGATCCTTTCCTTTTGGATACCATAATCCAAAATACTTTGTACCCTTAAGATATCTAAATATCCTCTTTACTTCTAGAACATGTGATTCCTTTGGTGCTACTTGAAATCATGCCATCTATCCAACTACTTGCATAACATCTGGTTTGGATGTTGTCACATAAAGTAAGTTGCCAATAATTGACCTTTACTACCTCTGATCTATAGACTTTGAATCATCATCTTTACTTAACTTACAACTGGTCTGCATATGAGTAGTGACTAGTTTGCAATTCTCCATCCCGAATCTCTTTAGCATTTCTATGATATACTTTGTTTGAGAAAAAAAATTCCTTGGTTACTTTTGTTATAAAAACAATATCATGGGGCGATAAAATAAAACAAATGTGGAAATAAAACAAAGAAGATATACAATAAAATAGAGACACATATATACGTGGTTCACCTAGTGTGGGCTATGTCCACTAGAGAAAATTTCCAAGTCCTTCCTTTATTATTATCCAAAAAATGAAGGGATACAACCTACAACAGATCCACTATAACTTCCTCTTATTTCTCTCACAATCTCCTCTCTCAAAATACAATATTCATAATGATACACAACTACAATATATTTCCCACATAAAAGAGGGTTTCCTTCTAGGGAAAAAAACCTTAACATAACTTCTATCATCATATTTATGACCTTATAATGAATGGTCCATATTTACTATGAAATTACAATATACATTGACAAGGAAATATTTCCTTCGGGGGCTTCGCCCCGGAATCCCCATCGGGGAACACTGTCCCCCAAACCCCCACCAGGGGCTCGCTTTCCCCCAGACCCCCTAGCCAGGGGTATGAGCTTCCTGGGGGGCAAGCCCTCGTGCAAACCCCCTTGCATGGAAGAGTGTATAGTATTCCAGGGTGTACAGTATTCATAGGGTTTAAACAAGGCTATAAACAAAGACCTCTAAATCAGGAATATAATCATGCTCCACAACCAACAACTTTGACATGTCTAAAGAACCAAAAAGAAGGATAGTTATCCAGGTAATGAAATTTCAAATTCATTATGCATATCCTTTTCAAATTTCTAGCTCATATTATCAATATCACTTCCAAAGATAATATCATCAACATAAACATCAATTAACAAAATACTATCTTCATTTACCTTGATACAGAGGTTGTTGTTTGCACTTTCTTTCCTGAACCCTTACTGCTATAAATATCTGTCTAGTCTAGAATACCATGCTCTGGGGTCCTATTTGAGACCATACAAGGCCTTCTTCATCTTGAAATATAATTTTGATTTTCTGACAACTAAAATCCTTCTGGTTTCTCAATGTAGACTTCTTATTCTAGATCCCCATTTAGGAAGGATAATTTCACGTCCATATGATACACTTTAATTTTCTTGGAGCATGCATAAGAAAGGATCAATATGATTGATTTCATTTTGGAAACTGGGGAAAATGTCTCTTCGAATTCGATAACTTTAACTTGAGCGTATCCTTTACATACCAAATTAGATTTGTTCCTGGTAACCTGTCCATCTTCATTCAATTTGTTCCTGAAGACCCACTTTGTGCCAATCACATTCGTGTACCTTGTCCTTGGACCCAATTCCCAAGTGTCATTCTTCTTTATTTGATCCAGCTCTTCATCCATGGATTTTATCTTGAATTCATCTTTGTTGGATTCTTTAAATATGCTTGGCTCAATTGAAGATAAGAGTGTTAGGTGCAATTTTTCTGGTGAACAAATTATTCTTCTAGTCTCAACTCATGCCTCTTTGTTCCTGATAATATGATTTGATGGATGATTATTATGTATTCATTTGTTGGGTGTCTCTGGGGGAACTTGAAGATATTTTTTTTCTTTCTCTTTTGCTTCTAACCGCTCTTCTTCATCTTCCACTTCTACTACTTCTTCTTCCTTTGCTTCTTCTTCATGAACCTATTCCATTGAATCCTTTTCTTCTTCCTCTATTTTTTATCCACTTGTCTCATCAACTGTCACATTGATGCTTTCCACAAATTTGTTGAGCTTTAGATTGAAACATTTGTATGCTTTCCTTATGCTCAATTACCCAACAAGTACACCTTTATCCACATGAGAATTGAACTTTTCCATTCTTCCATATTCTCTTTTGATGTAGAATTTTCTTCCAAAAATTCTGAAGTGCTTCACATTCCCTGGTCTTACTTTCCATAGCTCGTAGGTAGTTTTATCACTATTGTTTTTTAGAATTACTCTAATTTGAATATGAATTGTTCTATGCACTGCATGTGCCCAAAATATATATGTCAATGCGGGATCCATTAGCATAGTTCAATCCATTGCCTGTATTGTCATGTTCTTCCTTTCAACAACTCCATTTTGTTGTGGTGTCATGGAAACAAAGAATTGTCTCTTTATCCCATGTTTACTACGAAATTCCATAAAATCCTTTGAAGTAAAATCTCCTCCATTGTACGATCTCAAACATTTTATTTTCAAATATGTTTCATTTTCAACCATCTCCTTATATATTTTGAAGTTCTCAAATGCCTCTGACTTCTTCTCGAGAAAACAAACTGCAACCATTCTTGTATAATCATCAACTAATAGAATAAAAAAATGCTGACTTTTTAAACCCTTTGTTCTCGTTGGTCGAACTAGATCAATATGCACAATTTCCAGTGGTCTTGTCATGGAGTATTCCTTTGATTTGAACTTGGTCTTTTTTTTCTTTCGTTGTTGAAAATTTTTGCATAATGTGTTGATTGGATTCATAATACAGGGAATTTCTCTGACTCCTTCCTTTTTTCTGACTTTGACAAGGTTATCAAAGTTTATGTGACCCATTATTTTGTGCCATAGACAAACGTCATCTTCCTTGCCTAGACAACACTTTTCATTTCCAATTTCACTTAATAGATATATGTTCCTTGAAGTTATTACAAATATTGCAACCACTTTTCCTGAACCTATTTTTGTTATCTCACACTTCTATGAATCAAACACAAGTTTGTGACCTTGGTCACACATTTGAATTGCACTCAAAATATTATGTTTCATATATTCCACTAGTAGAACATTATTTGCCTTGGTATCCTTATTTCCAATTCTGACTGTGCCTCTTACAATAATTCTAGCTGAGTCATCATTTCCAAAGGAGAATGATCCATCTCTTTCCTTTATCAAGTTTTGAAACATGTCTGCATCATCTGTCATGTTTTTTGAGTAGCCACTGTCAACATACCAACCACGTTTCTTATTTTTATCTTGTAGAGAAAGTGCGCATTCTTCTTTATTGAACTGATTCTTCTTTCTCATCCATATCCTTTGAGTCTTGTCAGTGATTGTTGTTATTTTTTTGTGATTCTCTTGGAGGAATTGTCATTCTACAATCTTTGGCCATGTTTCCAAATTTTTTGCACTTGTAGCATTCCACTTAACTGTGCAAGGATTCAAACCTGTTATAGATTCTTCTATGTGTTTCACTAGGCCTTCTTGGATAACCATTTTGTGCATGAATTTCATAGTTGTTTCTGTTATTATTTCTGCAATTTACAGCCTTATGTCCAAAATTGTTACACGAATAAAATAAACCAAAGAATATAGTTTGACACCTGGGAGTTCAATATATTATGAAAGTAGTTACTCTTTTGAATCCTTCTTCTGCTTTAGGCCTTCTTGTTTCTGACTGTCGATGATTCCGAAATCTAAATCTTCTGGGTGGAGGAGTGTCTTTGTGATCTTCCTTGTAAAACTTCTTATCTCCTATGACTATCTCTATATAGATTCTTCGTTGTGTTTCTTGATCTTTTGTTTTAGAGATTGATCCATTTTTTGTCTGGCTGTATCCAAGTCCAGAATTGTCATGATTTGGCTGCTAACTGCTAATAATCTTATCCAAAACTTTGGAGTTGTCCTGCATGTTTTTCTCTTCAAAGTCTTTTCTCAATGTGACAATCTTTGCTTCCAAACCACCAATGATCCTTTCTTTTTCTTCCAACCGTTATTTGAATGCTTCTTCAATTATTTTTTCTTCTTCAACATGGATTTTTAATTTAGTGATCATATTCTCTAGTTCTTCAGAGTTGGAATTTTGGGTTTCCACTTTTCTTTTTAGTTCTTCATCTAGTGACTTGTTTTTTTTCTTTTCCCTTTTCATAACTTCCATTAAACTCAACAATTCTTCTTTGTAGTCATATTATTCCTATTCATATTCTTCTTTGGTTCCTTCTTCATCAGAGTCTTCTACTATCATAAATATAACCCTTTTTGTTTCACTTTCACTGGCTTCATCTTCATCTAATGAGGTGTTGTCTTTTTGGTGCAAACTATTTTCTTGAAAAACATCTTTTTGGTTATTTTTCCTTTATATATTTGTTTGTGATTTGAACCATCTTATTCATTTCTTTTATTTTTCTTATCAGGACATTTGTTAGCAAAATGACCAATACGATCACAATTAAAAAAAATCAATGGAAGCTTACCTTTCTATTTTCCTCTAGTTTTCTTTTTTAGTATTTTGACAAAGTTGGATACTTATTCATCATGTTTTGAGATGTCATGATATAGGTGGATATTGGTGACCACCCACCTTTTCCGACTGACCCAAAACAACTTTCTGGCAATTTTGGCAATTTACTATTTTTAGCAGTTTTTAACTTCCGGGGCCAATTTGAGGGCCCAAATGATGGTTTTTCGAGATAGAGGTTCTAAAATATAACCTATAGAACTATTGATTATCGAAAATGAATCTAATAAATGATAGCTTTATAATGGTCTATCATATGCCTAAATCGGAGATTGTATGGAAAAGTTACGACCCTGGGAATTTAATGCAATAACTTACCCAAACGGGGCCCACATGACTTTTGGCGCTTCATCTCCTAGGGTTAGGTTTTTGGATGTCTAGAGTTTTTGGCATTCCTGTTTATTTTAAAAATTCCTTTAGAGCCTCATTGTAATCATCTTCTTGCGAATGCGAGTAGCTGTCACATCTCTTCTCAGGGATAAGTTGCCACCATTCTAGCGAGTCTTTCACTCTGTATTTTTACAGTCTCTATACATTTATTTCATTAATAGAAATCGTGTATTACTGTATATCTATGTTTATGGTTGCATATATGATACATTAATGTTATATTATTGAATATATGTGATATCATTGTGCATTTCTTTATTATATCTCCGCTCTCATTTCATGCCAAAAATAATCCGGATCAGTGGTATCAGAGTAGGCTGCTCTTGATTGTTTTTCAGTGCATGTCCCCAATGAGGTCTGAGTATAGAAAGTTGGATCTTAAGCTTGTATCTCTTGAATAAAATCACTCTCGCACACACAAGAAACCCTCAATGGCAGAAGAAGAGAAAAATGATGGAGCAGACGATCCTATCAGTCTATTGTTTGAGCAAGCTCTCACATGATAGAGGGACAAAATGATGGAGAATTTTTCCCACATCCTTCAATGCCTACCAATAGCAACATGCAGATATTCATCAAGTGACCACTTTTCAAGAACCTTTCCTTTCAAGGTACAAGTTAATTTTGATATTCCTGTATTTGAAGGACAGATAGATGCAGAAGCCCTAAAAAAATGGTTAAACCTGCTAGAAGGTTATTTCTCTGTTCACAATTTTTTCGACAGAGAAAATATCACCTTCGCACTCCTTAAATCTCTCCCCCATGTCAAACATTGGTGGGAAACTTACTAGGAGCGTATTTCCACAGAGGAGTCTGGAATATATGGGGTTGAGCCCACTTTGGATTCTTTTGTGGATGTAGTAAAGGAACATTATTACCCTTTTGGCAACTATGAGGACCAGTACATGAGATGGGCCACACTACGGCAAGAGAGGGGCCAAGCATTTTCGGAGTTCACCACTACCTTGCATACCTTGCACACTAAGCTGGGTATCAAAGACTCCAAACAACATTTGGTTCTAAAATACCATGGGGCTCTACACAGATACATCCAAACTGAAATGGATTTTCTGGACATCTCATCACTCGGTGCTGCTTATAGATATGTTGTTAAAATCAAGAAAAAATTTAAGCACTAGAACAAATGAGAGTTCAGGTATGCAAATCCGCAACAACCAAAGTTTGATAAATATAGTCCTAACAAACAGTCTCTTGAAAACCCATCCAAGCCATAGGAAAAGACGAGTCACAGAAAGACAAAGAAGGACACCAAAAAATGGTGCAATTTCCACAAAATCTCCTGGCCCAACACCGATGAATATCACTCAAAAAACTCATTGGCGACCGAGATCAAAGACAAGGTGATGAACTCTGATTCTAAAAATAATGGTAAAAGACAGATCATTGACACAGATCCTGCTGCTATTGTCGCGACCGCAACAATTCAACTAGAAGAACTAAATATCCTGAAGAGGGGGAGTGGATTTTTCATTCACATATGTGGGTGAAGGGGATCCCACAACATTTTATTTTTGATAGTGGAAGCCAGAAGAACCTCATCTCAGCAGAGGTCGTCAAACAGTTGGGATTGTCAACAACACCACACCCGTAACCATACAACATCGGGTGGCTTTGCCAAGGACAAGATCTCTGTGTCATCCAACAGTGTCGATTGTCATATGGAATCCAAACCTTCAAGGATGAGGTATTATGTGATGTTGCCCCATTGGATGTCTTTGATGTGCTCTTGGGAAAACCATATATGTGGAGATGCCATGTTGTTTATGAGTCTCAACCCGATAGTGTCAATGTTACTTTGGGGGGTCATCTCTACAGAATACTGGAGGTTGTTCTAACTACTGTCCCACCTAAAAAGTGTCGCAAGGTAGTATCTCATACTGCAAAATTCAGCTTCTTCACAATCTTTTCAAATGGAGAACAAAAGGACACTGCAATGACTACAACCTTGCCCCAAGAACCTTCTATCCAATAGAAGCAGGTCGACAAGGTTGCATCAAAGTGTAAAGGTTCCTTCTGAACACCGTCCTCTCATGTATCTCAACTTGTTGAACAACCTCAACCTCAACAGGTTCATGACAGACTTCCACAAACTAAGCAGCGCGACGTCTCCAACAAGGCAAGCGGCTCACCAAGATGCAGATTCAACAAATGATTTTCCCTCTCTCTCGAGAACTCAACGCAATGGAGACCATTTTTCCTAAGGAGGGATGATTTATCTCTGTGGATATCGGTGGCCACCCACCTTTTCTGACTGGCCTAAAACAATTTTCTAGCAATTTTGGCAATTTACTATTTTTAGCAGATTTTAACTTTCAAGGCCAATTTGAGGGCCCAAATGATGGATTTTTGAGATCGAGGTTCTCAATTATCGCCTATGGCATGATTGAGGCCCCAAAATGAATCTCCTCAATGATACATTTCTAACGGGCTATCATACGCCTAAAACGGAGATCGTATGCAAAAGTTATGACCCCGGGAAGTTAATGCAATAACATACCCAAATGGGGCCCACATGACTTTTGGCGCTTCATCTCCTAGGTTTAGGTTTTTGGATGTCTATAGTTTTTTGCATTCCTGTTTATTGTAAAAATTCCTTCAGAGCCTCATTGTAATCATCTTCTTGCGAATGCGAGTAGCCGTCACATCTCTTCTCAGAGATAAGCTGCCACCATTCTAGCGAGTCTTTCACTCTGTATTTTTACNTACAGTCTCTGTACATTTCTTTCATTTAATAGAAATCATGTATTACTGTATATCTCTGTTTATGGTTGCATCTCTGATACATTTCTGTTATATTATTGAATATCTGCGATATCGTTGTGCATTTCTTTATTATATCTCCGCTCTCTTTTCCTACCAAAAATAATCCAAATCAGTGGTATCAGAGCAGGCTGCTCTTGATCATTTTTCAATGCATGTTCTTGACGAGGTATGAGTATAGAAAGATGGGTCTTGAGTTTGTTTCTCTTGAATACAATCTCTGTCGCACACCCAAGAAACCCTCAATGGTGGAAGAAAAGAAAAATGACGGAGCAGACGATCTTATCAGTCTGTTTCTTGAGCAAGATCTCACGCGACAAAGGGACGAAATGATGGAGGATTTTTCCCACATCCTTCAACACCTGCCAATAGAAACAGACACATATTCATCAAGAGGCCACTTTGGAACCACCTCGCCTTTCAAGGTACAAGTTAATTTTGATATTCCTGTATTTGAAGGACAGATAGATGCAGAATCCCTAGACAAATGGTTAAACCTGCAAGGAGGTTATTTCTTTGTTCACATTTTTTACGACAAAGAAAAGATCACCTTCGTACTCCTTAAAGCTCTCCCCCATGTCAAAAATTGGTGGGAAACTTACTAGGAGCAGAGTTGCACAGAGGAGTCTAGAATATATGGGGCCGAGCCCACTTGGGATTGTTTTGTGGATGTGGTAAAGGAACAATACTACCCTATTGGCAACTATCAGGACTAGTACATGAGATGGACCACACTACAGCAAGAGAGGGACCAAGAATTTCTGGAGTTCACCAATACCTTCCATACTTTGTGCACCAAGCTGGGTATCAAAGACTCTGAATGACATTTGGTTCAAAAATACCGTGGGGCTCTGCACAGATACATCGAAACGGAAATGGATTTTCTAGACATCTCATTAGTCTATGTTGCTTATCGATATGATGTTAAAATCGAGAAAAAATTTAAGCACCAGAACAAACGAGAGTTCGGGTCTGCAAATCCACAACAACCAAAGTTTGATAAAGACATTCCTAACAAACAGTCTCCCAAAAACCCTTCCAAGCCACAGGGAAAGACAGGACATAGGAAGACAAAGAAAGACACCAGAAAATGGTACGATTTCCACAAAATCCCCTGGCACAACACCGATGAATGTCGCTCAAAATAGTCATTGGTGGTCGATATCAAAGACAAGGAGATGAACCCTGATTCAGAATCTGATTCTGAAAATACTGGTAAAAGACATATGAATGACGTAGACCCTATTGCTATTGTCGTGACCGCAAGAATTAATCCAGAAGAACCAACAGATCCTGAAGGGGGTGAGCACATTTTTCATTCACAAATGTGGGTGAAGGGGACCCCATCTCAGCAGAGGTCGTCAAACAGTTGGGATTGTTGAAAACACCCCACCCACAACCATACAACATCCGGTGGGTTTGACAAGGACAAGATCTCCATGTCATCCAACAGTGTTGATTTTCATATGGCATACAACCCTTCAAGGATGAGATATTATGTGATGTTTCCCCACTGGATGTCTATGATTAGATCTTGGGCCAACCATATATGTGAAGATGCCATGCTATTTATGAGTCTCGACCCCGTATTGTCATTGCTACTTTGGGGGGTCATATCTACAGAATACCATAGGTAGTTCTGACTACTGCCCCACCTAAAAAGTGTCACAAGGTAGTATCCCATACTACAAAATTTAGCTTCTTCACAATCTGTTCAAAAGGACAACAAAAGGACACTGCAACCACTATAGCCTTGCCCCAAGCACCTTCTATCCAACAGAAGCAGGTCCATAAGGCTGCATCAAAGCACAAATATTCCTTTTGCACACCATCCTCTCATGTATCTCAACTTGTTGAAAAGCCTCAGCCTCAATAGGTTCATGATAGACTTCCACAAATTGAGCAACACGATGTCTCCAGCAAGGCAAGTAGCTCACCAAGATTTAGATTCAACAAACGCTCTTCCCTCTCCCTCCGAAACTCAACGCAATGGAGACCATTGCTTCCTAAGGAGGGAGTACTGATCCAGGTGGATATCGGTGGCCTCCCACCTTTTCCAACTAGCCCAAAACAGTTTTCTAACAATTTTGGCAATTTACTATTTTTAGCAGTTTTTAACTTCCGTGGCCAATTTGAGGGCCCAAATGATGGTTTTTTGAGATCGGGGTTCTCAATGATATTCTATAGCATAATTAAGGCCCCAAAATGAATCTCCTCGACGATACCTTTCTAATGGGCTATCATACGCCTAAAATAGAGATCGTATGCAAAAGTTACGACTCCGGGAAGTTAATGCATTCACTTACCCAAACGGGGCCCACATGACTTTTGGTGCTTCATCTCCTAGGGTTATGTTTTTGGATGTCTATAGTTTTTGGAATTCCTGTTTATTGTAAAAATTCCTTCAAAGCCTTATTGTAATCATCTTCTTGCGAATGCGAGTAGCCGTCACATTTCTTCTCAAAGATAAGTTGCCACCATTCCAGCGAGTCTTTCACTCTATATTTTTATAGTCTCTGTACATTTCTTTCATTAATAGAAATCGTGTATTAGTGTATATCTATGTTTATGGTTTCATCTCTGATACATTTCTGTTATATTATTGAATATCTACGATATCGCTATGCATTTCTTTATTATATCTCCACTCTCATTTTGTGTTGAAAATAATCTGGATCAGTGGTATGAAAGCAAGCTGCTCTTGATCATTTTTCAGTGCATGTCCCCAACGAGGTCCGAGTATATTCAGTTGGGTCTTGAGCTTGTATCTCTTGAATACAATCTCTCTCGCACACCCAATAAACCCTCAATGGGGGAAGAAAAAGAAAAATTATGGAGTAGATGATCCTATCAGTCTGTTCCTTGAGCAAGCTCTCACGCGACAAAGGGATGAAATGATGGAGAATTTTTCCCACATCCTTCAACGCCTTCCTATAGAAACAGGTGCATCTTCATCAAGCAACCACTTTTGAAGCACCTCGTCTTTCAAGGTACAAGTTAATTTTGATATTCCTATGTTTGAAGGACAAATAGATGCAAAAGCCCTAGAAAAATGGTTAAACCTGCTAGGAGGTTATTTCTCTGTTCACAATTTTTCCGACAGAGAAAAGATCACCTTCGCACTCCTTAAAGCTCTTCCCCATGTCAAACATTGGCAGGAAACTTACTCAGAGCAGAGTTCCACAGAGGATTCTGGAATATATGGGGTCGAGCCGACATGGTATTTTTTTGTCGATGCAGTAAAGGAACAGTATTACCCTGTTGGAAACTATGAGGACCAGTACATGAGATGGACCACACTGTGGGAAGAGAGGGGCCAAGTAGTTCCAGAGTTCACCAATACCTTCTATACCTTGCACACCAAGATGGGTATCAAAGACTCCGAATGACATTTGGTTCTGAAATACCATGGGGCTCTACACAGATACATCCAAACTGAAATGGATTTTCTAGACATCTCATCACTCGATGCTTCTTATCGACATGTTGTTAAAATAGAGAAAAAATTTAAGCACCAGAACAAATGAGATTTTAGGTCTGCAAATCCGTAGCAACTAAATTTTGATAAAGAAAGTCCTAATAAACAGTTTCTGAAAACCCGTCCAAGCCATAGGAAAAGACAGGTCACGGGAAGACAAAGGACACCGAAAAAATGGTGCGATTTCCACAAAAGCCCCTGGCACAACACCAATGAATGTCGCTCAGAATAGTCATTGGTGGCCAATATCAAAGACAAGGAGCCGAACCCTGATTCAGAATCTGATTTTGAAAATACCGGTGCAAGACAAATCATTGACGCAGACCCTACTGCTATTGTCATGACCACAACAATTCAACCAGAAGAACCAATAGATCCTGAAGAGGGGGAGCACCTTTTTCATTCACATATGTGGGTGAAGGGGACCCTGCCTCATTTTATTATTGATAATGGCAGCTAGAAGAACCTCATCTCAGCAAAGGTCGTCAAACAGTTGGGATTGTCGACAACACCCCATCTGCAACCATAAAAAATCGGGTGGCTTCGCCAAGGACGAGATCTCTGTGTCAGCCAACAGTTTTGATTGTCATACAACATCCAACACTTCAAGGATGAGGTATAATGTGATGTTTCCCCACTGGATGTCTGTGATTTTCTCTTGGGCCAACCATATATGTGGATATGCCATGTTGTTTATGAGTCTCGACTCTGTAGTGTCATTGTTACTTTGGGGGGTCATCTCTATAGAATACCATAGGTAGTTCTGACTATTGTCCCACCTAAAAAGTGTCGCAAGGTAGTATCTCATACTGCAAAATTCATCTTCTTCACAATCTGTTCAAAAGGACACTGCAACCATTACAGCCTTTCCCCAAGCACCTTATATCCAACAAAAACAGGTCGAAAAGGCTGCATCAAATCACAAATATTCCTTCTGCACAGTTTCCTCTCATGTATATCAACTTCTTG
The DNA here is from genome assembly GCA_032191745.1 of Picea mariana. Taxonomy (NCBI): domain Eukaryota; kingdom Viridiplantae; phylum Streptophyta; class Pinopsida; order Pinales; family Pinaceae; genus Picea; species Picea mariana. The sequence continues at coordinate 53,906 of JASDQU010105861.1, forward strand.
AATAGCCTCAGCCTCAACAGGTTCATGACAAACTTCCACAAACTGAGCAGTGCGACGTCTCCAGCAAGGCAAGCAGCTCACCAAGATGCAGATTAACCAAACGCTTTTCCCTCTCCCCCAGGAACTCAACGCAATGGATACCATTTCTTCCTAAGGAGGGAGGATTGATCCAGGCAGATATCGGTGGCCACCCAGCTTTTACGACTAGCCCAAAATAGTTTTCTGGCAATTTTGGCAATTTACTATTTTTAGCAGTTTTTAACTTATGGGGCCAATTTGAGGGCCCAAATGATGGTTTTTCGAGGTTGAGGTTCTCAAATATGGCCTACAACATGAATTATTCCCCAAAATGAATCTCCTCGATGATACCTTTCTAATGGGATATCATATGCCTAAAACCGAGATCGTATGCAAAAGTTACAACTCCGGGAAGTTAATGCACTCACTTACCCAAATAGGGCCCACATGACTTTTGGTGCTTCATCTCCTAGGTTTAGGTTTCTGAATGTCTATAGTTTTTGTAATTCTTTTTTGTTTTAAAAAGGCCTTCAGATCCTCATTGTAATCATCTTCTTGCGAATGCAAGTAGCCATCACATCTCTTCTCAGAGACAAGCTGCCACTATTCTAGCGAGTCTTTCACTCTGTATTTTTACAGTCTATGTACATTTCTTTCATTAATAGAAATAGTGTATTACTATATATCTATGTTTATGGCTGCATCTCTGATACATTTCTCTTATATTATTGAATATCTGCGATATCCCTGTGCATTTCTTTATTATATCTCCGCTCTCATTTAATGCCAAAAATAATCTGGATCAGTGTTATTAGAGCAGGCTACTCTCGATCATTTTTTAGTGCATGTCCCTGATGAGGTCCAAGTATAGCAAGTTGGGTCTCAAGCTTGTCTCTCTTGAACATGATCACTCTCACACACCCAATAAACCCGCAATGGCGGAAGAAAAGAAAAATGATGGAGCAGACGATCCTATCAGTCTATTGCTTGAGAAAGCTCTCACATGACAGAGGGACGAAATGATGGAGAATTTTTCCCACATCCTTCAATGCCTACCAATAGCAACAGGTGCATATTCATCAAGAGGCCACTTTGGAAGCACCTCGCCTTTCAAGGTACAAGTTAATTTTGATATTCCTGTATTTGAAGGACAGATAAATGCAGAATCCCTAGACAAATGATTAAACCTGCTAGAAGGTTATTTCTTTGTTCAGAATTTTTCTGACAGAGAAAAGATCACCTTCGCACTCCTTAAAGCTCTCCCCCATGTCAAACATTGGTGGGAAACTTACTGGGAGCAGATTTCCAAAGAGGAGTCTGGAATATATGGGGTCGAGCCCACTTGGGATTTTTTTGTGGATGTGGTAAATAAACAATATTACCCTGTTGGCAACTATGAGGACCAGTACATGATATTGACCACACTGTGTCAAGAGAGGGGCCAAGAAGTTTAGGATTTCACCAATACCTTCCATACCTTGCACACCAAGTTGGGTATCAAAGACTCTGAATGACATTTGGTTCTGAAATACTGTGGGGCTCTACACAGATACATCCAAACTAAAATGGATTTTCTGGACTTCTCATCACTCGGTGCTTCTTATCAATATGCTGTTAAAACTGAACAAAAATTTAAGCACCATAAAAAATGAGAGTTCGAGTCTACAAATATGCAACAACCAAAGTTTGATAAAGACAGTCCTAACAAACAGTTTCCCAGAAACCTGTCCAAGCCACAGGAAAAGACGGTTCATGGGAAGACAAAGAAGGACACCAAAAAATGGTGAGATTTCCACAAAATCCCCTCGCGCAACACCGATGAATCTCGCTCAAAATAGTCATTGGTGGCTGACATCAAAGACAACGAGTTGAACCCTAATTTAGAATCTGATTCTGAAAATACTGGTAAAGCACAGTTCATTGTCGCAGACCCTACTACTATTGTCGCGACCGCAATAATTCAAACAGAAGAATCAACAGATCCTGAAGAGGGACAGTGACTTTTTCATTGACAGATGTGGGTGAAGGGGACCCTGCCACTTTATATTGTTGATAGCGGAAGCTAGAAGAACCTCATCTCAGCAGAGGTCGTCAAATAGTTGGGATTGTTGACAACACCACACCCGCAACCATACAAAATCGGGTGTCTTCACCAACGACGAGATATCTGTGTCAGCCAACAATGTCGATTGTTATATGGCATCCAAAGCTTAAAGGATGAGGTATTATGTGGTGTTTCCCCACTGGATGTCTATGATGTGCTCTTGGGCCAACCATATATGTGGAGATGCCATGTTGTTTATGAGTCTTGACCCCGAAGTGTCATTGTTACTTTGGGGGGTCATCTCTACAGAATATCAGAGGTAGTTCTGACTACTGTCCCACCTAAAAAGTGTCGCAACGTAGTATCTCATACTGCAAAATTTGGCTTCTTCACAATATGTTCAAAAGGAGAACAAAAGGACACTACAACCACTACAACCTTGCCCCAAGTAGCTTCTATCCAACAGAAGCAGGTCGACAAGGTTGGAGCAAAGCGCAGAGATTCCTTCTGCACAACTTATTCTCATGTATCTCGACTTGTTGAACAACCTTAGCCTCAAGGCAAGCAGCTCACCAAGATGCAGATTCAACAAAGACTTTTCCCTCTCCCCCAGGAACTCAATGAAATGGAAACCATTGGTTACTAAGGAGGGAGGATTGATCCAGGTGGATATCAGTGGCTACCCACCTTTTTTGACTGGCCCAAAACAGTTTTTTGGCAAATTTGGCAATTTACTATTTTTAGCAGTTTTTAACTTCCGGGGCCAATTTGAGGGCCCAAATGATGGTTTTTAAAGATCGAGGTTCTCAATGATATCCTATGGCATGATTGAGGCCCCAAAATGAATCTCCTCGATGATACCTTTCTAACTAGATATCATACACCTAAAACGGAGATCGTATGCAAAAGTTACGACCCCAGGAAGTTAATGCACAAACTTACCCAAACGAGGCCCACATGACTTTTGGCGCTTCATCTCCTAGGGTTAGGTTTTTGGATGTCTAGAGTTTTTGGCATTCCTGTTTATTGTAAAAAGGCCTTCAGAGCCTCATTGTAATCATCTTCTTGCGAATGTGAGTAGCCGTCACATCTCTTCTCAGATATAAGCTGCCACCATTTTAGCGAGTCTTTAACTCTGTATTTTTACAGTCTCTGTGCATTTCTTTCATTAATATAAATCGTCTATCAATGTATATATGTGTTTATGGTTGTATCTCTCATACATTTCTATTATATTATTTAATATCTAGGATATCGCTATGCATTTCTTTATTATATCTCCGCTCTCATTTCATGCCAAAAATAATCTGGATCAATGGTATCAGAGCAGGCTGCTCTTGATTGTTTTTTAGTGCATGTCCCTGATGAGGTCCGAGTATAGAAATTTGGGTCTCGAGCTTGTCTCTCTTGAATAAAATCACTCTCAGACACCTAATAAACCCTCAATGGCAGAAGAAAAGAAAAATGACGGAGCAGACAATCCTATCAATCTGTTGCTTGAGCACGCTCTCACATGACAGAGGGATGAAATCATCAAGAATTTTCCCACATCCTTCAATGCCTGCCAATAGCAAAAGATGCATCTTCATTAAGAAACCACTTTGGGAGAACCTTTCCTTTCAAGGTACAGGTTAATTTTGATATTCCTGTATTTGAAGGACACATAGATGCAGAAGCCCTAGACAAATGGTTAAACCTGCTTGGAGATTATTTCTCTGTTCACAATTTTTCCAGCAGAGAAAATGTCATCTTTGCACTCCTTAAAGCTCTCCCCCATGTCAAACATTGGTGGGAAACTTACTGAGAGCAGAGTTTCATAGACGAGTCTGGAATATATGGGGCTGAGCCCACTTGGGATTTTTTTGTATATGCGGTAAAGCAACATTATTACCCTGTTGGCAACTATGAAGACCAGTACATGAGATGGTCCACACTACAGCAAGAGAGGGGCCAAGCAGTTCCAGATTTCACCAATACCTTCCATACCTTGCGCACCAAGTTGGGTATCAAATACTCCGAACGACATTTGGTTCTGAAATACTGTGGGGCTCTACATAGATACATCCAAACTAAAATGGATTTTCTAGACATCTCATCACTCGGTGCTTCTTATTGATATGTTGTTAAAATCAAGAAAAAATTTAAGCACCATAAAAAATGAGTGTTCAGGTCTACAAATCCACAGCAACCAAGGTTTGATAAAGATAGTCCTAACAAATAGTCTCCCAAAAACCCGTCCAAGCNTGGGAATACAAAGAAGGACATCGGAAAATGGTGCAATTTCCACAAAAGACCCTCGTGCAACACCGATGAATCTCACTCAAAACAATCATTGGTGGCTGAGTTCAAAGACAAGGAGTCGAACCCTGATTCTGAATTTGATTATGAAAATACTGGTAAAGGACAGATCATTGATGCAGACCCTGCTGCTATTATCGTGAGTGCAACAATTCAACTAGAAGAACCAACAGATCCTGAAGAGGGGGAGTGACTTTTTCATTCACAAATGTGGGTGAAGGGGATGCCACCACATTTTAGTATTGGTAGCGGAATCCAGAAGAACCTCATCTCAGCAGAGGTTGTCAAACAGTTGGGATTGTCAACAAAACCACACCTGCAACCATACAACATCGAGTGGCTTCACCAAGGACGAGATATTTGTGTCGGCCAATAGTGTCGATTGTCATACAACATCCTACCCTTCAAGGATGAGGTATTATTTGATGTTGCCCCACTGGATGTCTGTGATGTGCTCTTGGGCCAACCATATATGTGGATATGCCATGTTGTTTATGAGTCTCAACCCCGTAGTGTCATTGTTACTTTGGGGGGCCATCTCTATAGAATATCATAGGTAGTTCCGACTACTATCCCACCTAAAAAGTGTCGCAAGGTAGTATCTCATACTACAAAATTCGGCTTCTTCACAATCTATTCAAAAGGAGAACAAAAGGCCACTGCAACCACTATAGCCTTGCCCCAAGCACCTTCTATCCAACAGAAGAAGGTCGACAAGGTTGCAGCGAAGCGTAAATATTCCTTCTGCACACCATCCTCTCATGTATATCAACTTTTTGAACAGCCTTAGCCTCAATAGGTTCATGATAGACTTCCACAAACTGAGCAACATGACGTCTCTAGCAAGGCAAGCAGCTCACCAAGATGCAGATTCAGCAAATGCTTTTCCCTCTCCCCTGAGAACTCAACACAATGGATACCTTTCTTCCTAAGGAGGGAGGATTGATCTAGGTGGATATCGGTGGCCACCCACCTTTTTCGACTGGCCCAAAACAGTCTTCTGGGAATTTTGGCAATTTACTATTTTTAGCAGTTTTTAACTTCCGCGGCTAATTTGAGGGCCCAAATGATGGTTTTTCGAGATAGAGGTTGTTAATGATATCCTATGGCATGATTGAGGCCCCAAAATGAATCTCCTTGACGATACCTTTCTAACTAGATATCATACGCCTAAAACAAAGATCGTATGCAAAATATACGACCGCAGGAAGTTAATGCACTAACTTACCCAAACGGGGCCCACATGACTTTTGGTGCTTCATCTCCTAGGGTTAGGTTTTTGGATGTCTAGAATTTTTGGCATTCATTTTTATTGTAAAAAGGCCTTCAGAGCCTCATTGTCATCATCTTCTTGCGAATGCGAGTAGTCGTCACATCTCTTCTCAGAGATAAGCTGCCACCATTCTAGTGAGTCTTTAACTTTGTATTTTTACAGTCTCTATACATTTCCTTCATTAATAGAAATCGTGTATTATTGTATATCTGTGTTTTTGGTTGCATCTCCCATACATTTCTTTTATATTATTTAATATCTGGGATATCACTGTGCATTTCTTTATTATATCTCCACTCTCATTTCATGCCGAAAATAATCCGGATCAGTGGTATCAAAGCAGGCTACTCTTGATCGTTTTATAGTGCATGTACCCGACGAAGTCTGAGTATAGAAATTTTGGTCTCGAGCTTGTATCTCTTGAAGAAAATCACTCTCGCACACCCAAGAAACCCTCAATGGTGGAAGAAAAGAAAAATGACAGAGCAGACGATCCTATCAGTCTATTGCTTGAGAAATCTCTCACGCGACAGATGGACGAAATGATGGAGAATTTTTCCCATATCCTTCAACACCTGCCAATAGCAATAGGCACATCTTCATCAAGCGACCACTTTGGAAGCACCTTGCCTTTCAAAGTACAAGTTAATTTTGATATTCCTGTATTTCAAGGACATATAGATGCAGAAGCCCTAGACAAATGGTTAAACCTGCTAGAAGGTTATTTCTCTATTCACAATTTTTTCGACAGAGAAAAGATCAACTTCTCACTCCTTAAATCTCTCCCACATGTCAAACATTGGCGAGAAACTTACTGGGGATGAGCCCACTTGGGATTTTTTTTTTGATGCGGTAAAGGAACAGTATTACCCTGTTGGAAACTATGAGGACCAGTACATGAGATGGAGCACACTGTGATAAGAGAGGGGCCAAGAAGTTCCGGAGTTAACCAATACCTTCCATACCTTGTGCACCAAGATAGGAATCAAAGACTCTGAACTTCATTTGGTTCTAAAATACCGTGGGGCTCTACACAGATACATCCAAACTAAAATGGATTTTCTGGACATCTCATCAGTCGGTGCTACTTATCGATATGTTGTTAAAATCGAGCAAAAATTTAAGCACTATAACAAACGAGAGTTCGGGTCTGCAAATCCACAACAAACAAAGTTTGATAAAGACAATCCTAATAAACAATCTCCTGAAACCCATCCAAGCCACAGGAAAATATGGGTCATGGGAAGAAAAAGAAGGACAACGAAAAATGGTACGATTTCCACAAAAGACCCTGGCGCAACACCGATGAATCTTGCTCAAAACAGTCATTGGTGGTCGATATCAAAGACAAGGAGTCGAACCCTGATTCAGAATTTGATTTTGAAAATACTGGTAAAGGACAGATCATTTAGGCAGACCCTACTGCTATTGTTGCGACTACAACAATTCATCCAGAAGAACCAACAGATCCTGAAGAGGGGGAGCGACTTTTTCATTCACATATGTGGGTGAAGGCGATGCCGCTGCATTTTAGTGTTGATAGCGGAAGCCAGAAGAACCTCNGTTGATTGTCATACGACATCCAACCCTTCAAGGATGAGGTATTATGTGATGTTTCCCCACTGGATGTCTGTGATGTGCTCTTGGGCCAACCATATATGTGGAGACGCCATGTTGTTTATGAGTCTCAACCTCGTAGTGTCATTGTTACTTTGGGGGGTCATCTCTACAGAATATCAGAGGTATTTTTGACTACTGCCTCACCTAAAAAGTGTCACAAGGTAGTATATCATACTACAAAATTCATCTTCTTCACAATCTGTTCAAAAGGAGAACAAAAGGACACTGCAACCACTACAGCCTTTCCCCAAGGACTGTCTATCCAACAAAATAAGGTCGACAATGTTGCATAAAAATGCAAAGATTCATTCTGCACACTGTCTTCTCATGTATCTCAACTTGTTGAACAGCCTTAGCCTCAACAGGTTCATGACAGACCTCCACAAACTGAGCAACATGACGTCTCCAGCAAGGCAAGCAGTTCACCAAGATGCAAAATTCAACAAACACTTTTCCCTCTCCGTTGGGACCTCAATTCAATGGATACCATTTCTTCATAAGGAGGGAGGATTGATCCAGGTAGATATCGGTGGCCACTCACCTTTTCTGACTAGCCCAAAACAGTTTTCTGGCAATTTTGGCAATTTACTATTTTTAGCAGTTTTTAACTTCTGGGGCCAATTTGAGGGCCCAAATGATGGTTTTTCGATATATAGGTTCTCTATAATATCCTACGGCATGATCGAGGACCCAAAATGAATCTTCTGTATGATACCTTTCTAATGGAGTATCATATGCCTAAAACAGAGATGGTAAGCAAAAGTTACGACCCTGAGAAGTTAATGCACTAACTTCAAGATCGAGGTTCTCAATGATAACCTATGGCATTATTGATGCCTCAAAATGAATATCCTTGACAATACCTTTCTAAGGGTATATCCCACGCCTAAAACGGAGATCGTATGCAAAAGTTACGACCCCGAGAAGTTAATGCACTAACTTACCCAAACGGGGGCCACATGACTTTTGGCGCTTCATCTCCTAGGGTTAGGTTTTTGGATGTCTAGAGTTTTTGGCATTCCAGTTTATTGTAAAAAGGCCTTCAGAGCCTTATTGTAATCATCTTCTTACGAATGCGAGTAGCCGTCACATCTCTTCTCAGAGATAAGTTGCGACCATTCTAGCGAGTCTTTCACTTTGTATTTTTACAGTCTCTGTACATTTCTTTCATTAATATAAATCATGTATTATTGTATATCTGTATTTATGGTTGCATCTCTCATACATTTATGTTATATTATTTAATATCTAGGATATCGTTGTGCATTTCTTTATTATATCTTCACTCTCATTTTGTGCCGAAAATAATCTGGATCATTGGTATCAGAGCAGGCTGCTCTTGATCGATTTTTAGTGCATTTCCTCGACGAGGTCCGAGTTTAGAAAGTTGGGTTTCGAGCTTGTCTCTCTTGAAGACAATATCTCTCGCACACCCAAGAAACCCTCAATGGTGGAAGAAAAGAAAAATGATGGAGCAGACGATCCTATCAGTCTATTGCTTGAGCAAGCTCTCACGCAACATAGGGACGAAATGATGGAGAATTTTGCCCAGATCCTTCAATGCGTGCCAATAGCAACAGGAATATCTTCATCAAGCGGCCACTTTGGAAGCATGTCACCTTTCAAGGTACAATTTAATTTTGAAATTCCTGTATTTGAAGGATAGATAGATGAAGAATCCCTAGACAAATAGTTAAACCTGCTAGAAGATTATTTCTCTGTTCACAATTTTTTTGACAGAGAAAAGATCACCTTCACACTCCTTAAATCTCTCCCCCATGTAAAACATTGGTGGGAAAATTTTGGGGAGGAGAGTTCCACAGAGGAGTCTGGAATATATGGGGCCGAGCCCACTTGGGATTTTTTTGTGGATGTAGTAAAGGAACAATATTACCTTGTTGGAAACTATGAGGACCAGTACATGAGATGGACCACACTGTGACAAGAGAGGGGCCACACTATTTCGGAGTTCACTAATACCTTCCATTCCTTGCACACCAAGATGGGTATCAAAGACTCCGAACAACATTTGGTTCNGGGGCTCTACATAGATACATCCAAACTGAAATGGATTTTCTAGACATCTCATCACTCGGTGCTGCTTATCGATATGCTGTTAAAATCGAGCAAAAATTTAAGCACCAGAACAAATGAGAGTTCGTGTCTGCAAATCTGCAACAACCAAAGTTTGATAAAGAAATTCCTAACAAGTAGTCTCCCGAAAACCCGTCCAAGCCACAGGAAAATATGGATCACGAGAAGACAAAGAAGGACACCGGAAAATGGTGCGATTTCCACAAAAGCCCCTGGCACAACACTGATGAATGTTGCTCAAAACAGTCATTGGTGGCTGAGATTAAAGACAAGGAGTCGAACCCTGATTCAGAATCTGTTTCTAAAAATACTAGTAAAGGACAGATCATTGACGTAGACCCTATTGCTATTGTCGTGACCGCAACAATTCAACCAGAAGAACCAACAGATCCTGAAGAGGGGGAGTGTCATTTTCATTCACAGATGTGGGTGAAGGGGACCCCTCCTCATTTTATTGTTGATATCGAAATCCATAAGAAACTCATCTCAGCAGAGGTCGTTAAACAGTTGGGATTGTCGACAACACCACACCCGCAACCATACAACATCGGGTGGCTTCGCTAAGGATGAGATCTCTGTGTCAGCCAATAGTGTCGATTGTCATACGACATCCAACCCTTCAAGGATGAGGTATTATGTGATGTTTCCCCACTGGATGTCTATGATGTGCTCTTGGGCCAACCATATATGTGGAGACGCCATGTTGTTTATGAGTCTCGACCCCATAGTGTCATTGTTACTTTGGGGGGTCACATCTATAGAATACTAGAGGTAGTTTTGACTACTATCCCACCTAAAAAGTGTCGCAAGGTAGTATATCATACTGCAAAATTCATCTTCTTCACAATCTTTTCAAAATGAGAACAAAAGGACACTGCAACCACTACAACCTTTCCCCAGGCACCTTCTATCCAATAGAAGTAGGTCAAAAAGGCTGTAGAAAAGCACAAATATTCCTTCTACACACCGTCCTCTCATGTATCTCGACATGTTGAACAACCTCATCCTCAATAGGTTCATAACAGACTTCCACAAACTGGGAAACATGACATCTCCAGCAAGGCAAGCAACTCACCACGATCCAGATTCAACAAACGTTTTTCACTATCCCCCAGGAACTCAATGCAATGGAGACCATTTCTTCCTAAGGAGGCAGGATTGATCCAGGTGGATATCGGTAGCTACCCACCTTTTTTGACTGGCCCAAAATAGTTTTCTGGCAATTTTGGCAATTTACTATTTTTATAAGTTTTTAACTTTTGGGGCCAATTTGAGGGCCCAAATGATGGTTTTTTGATATCTAGGTTCTCCATAATATCCTATGGCATGATTGAGGACCCAAAATGAATCTCCTCAATGATACCTTTCTAATGGACTATCATACGCCTAAAACAGAGATGGTATGCAAAAGTTAGGACCCTGAGAAGTTAATTCACTAACTTACCCAAACGGGGCCCACATGACTTTTGGCACTTCATTTCCTAGGGTTAGGTTTTTGGATGTCTAGAATTTTTGGCATTTCTATTTATTGTAAAAAGGCCTTCAGAGCCTCATTGTAATCATCTTCTTGTGAATGCGAGTAGCTGTCACATCTCTTCTCGGAGATAAGTTGCCACCATTCTAGCGAGTCTTTCACTCTGTATTTTTATAGTCTCTGTACATTTATTTCATTAATAGAAATCGTGCATTATTGTATATCTGTGTTTATGGTTGCATATCTTATACATTTATATTATATTATTGAATATCTGAGATATTGCTGTGCGTTCATTTATTATATCTCCGCTCTCATTTCGTGCCGAAAATAATCCGGATCAGTGGTATCAGAGTAGGCCACTCTTGATCGCTTTTCAGTGCATGTCCCCGACGAGGTCCGAGTATATTAAGTTGGGTCTCGAACTTGTCTCTCTTGAAGACAATCTCTCTCGCACACCCAATAAACCCTCAATGGTGGAAGAAAAGAAACATTACGGAGCAGACGATCCTATCAGTTTGTTGCTTGAGCAAGCTCTCATGCGACAGAGGGACGAAATAATGAAGAATTTTTACCACATCCTTCAACACCTGCCAATAGCAATAGGCGCATCTTCATAAAGTGATCACTTTGGAAGAACCTCACCTTTCAAGTTACAAGTTAATTTTTATATTCTTGTATTTGAAGGAAAGATAGATACAGAAGCCCTAGACAAATGGTTAAACCTGCTAGAAGGTTATTTCTCTATTCACAATTTTTCCTACAGAGAAAAGATCACCTTCACACTCCTTAAATCTCTTCCCCATGTCAAACATTGGTGGGAAACTTATTGGGAGCAGAGTTGCATAGAGGAGTCTGGAATATATGGGGTCGAGCCCACTTGGGATTTTTTTTTGGATGCGGTAAAAGAACAATATTACCCTATTGTCAACTATGAGGACCAGTACATGAGATGGACCACACTCCGGCCAGAGAGGGGCCAAGACTCCAAACGACATTTATTTCTAAAATACCATGGGGCTCTACACAGATACATCCAAACTGAAATGGATTTTCTGGACATCTTATCACTCAGTGATGCTTATCAATATGTTGTTAAAATCAAGAAAAAATTTAATCACTAGAACAAACAAGAGTTCGGGTCTGCAAATCCACAACAACCAAAGTTTGATAAAGACATTCCTAACAAACAGTCTTCTGAAAACTAGTCCAAGCCATAGGAAAAGACGGGTCATAGGAAGACAAAGAAGGAAACCGGAAAATGGTGCGATTTCCACAAAATCCCTGGTCACAACACCGATGAATATCACTCAAAATAGTCATTGGTGGTCGAGATCAAAGATAGGGAGCCAAACCTTGATTTAGAATCTGATTCTGAAAATAATGGTAAAGGACAGATCATTGACGTAGACCCTACTTCTATTGTCGCGACCACAACAATTCAACCAGAAGAACCAACAGATCCTTAAGGGGGGGAGTGCCTTTTTCATTCACAGATGTGGGTGAAGGGGACCCTGTCACATTTTAGTGTTGATAGAAGAAGCCAAAAGAACCTCATCTCAACAGAGGTTATTAAACAGTTGGGATTGTCAACAACACCACACTCGTAACCATACAACATCGAGTTGCTTCGCCAAGGACAAAATCTCTGTGTCAACCAACAATGTCGATTGTCATATGACATTCAACCCTTCAAGGATGAGGTATTATGTGATGTTGCCCCACTGGATGTCTATGATGTGCTCTTGGGCCAACCATATATGTGGAGACACCATGTTGTTTATGAGTCTCGACCCCATAGTGTCATTACTACTTTGTGGGGTCATCTCTACAGAATACCAAAGGTAGTTTCTACTATTGTCCCATCTAAAAAGTATCGCAAGGTAGTATCTCATACTACAAAATTCATCTTCTTCACAATCTGTTCAAAAGGAGAACAAAAGGACACTACAACCACTACAGCCTTACCCCAAGCACCTTCTATCCAACAGAAGTAGGTCGACAAGTTTGGAGAAAATCATAAAGATTCATTTTGCACACCTTCCTCTCATGTATCTCGACTTGTTGAACAAACTCAGCCTCAACAGGTTCATGACAAACTTCCACAAACTGAGCAATGTGACATCTCCAACAAGGCAAGTAACTCACCAAGATGCAAATTCAACAAACGCTTTTCTCTCCCCCCTGGAACTCAAAGAAATGGAGACCTTTTCTTCCTAATGAGGGAGGATTAATCCAGGTGGATATCGGTGGCCACCCACCTTTTTCAACTGGCCCAAAACATTTTTCTGGCAATTTTGGCAATTTACTATTTTTAGCAGTTTTTAACTTCTGGGGCCAATTTGAGGCCCCAAATGATGGTTTTTCAAGATAGAGGTTCTCAATGATATCCTATGACACTATTGAGGCCCCAAAATTAATAACATCGACGATACCTTTCTAATGGGCTATCATACGCCTAAAACGGAGATCGTATGAAAACTTTATGACCCCAGGAAGTTAATGCACTAACTTACCCAAACGGGGCCCACATGAATTTTGGAGCTTCATCTCCTAGGTTTAGGTTTTTGGATGTCTATAGTTTTTGGCATTCATGTTTGTTGTAAAAAGGCCTTTAGAGCCTCACTCTAATCATCTTCTTGTAAATGCGAGTAGCCGTCACATCTCTTCTCAGGGATAAGCTTCCACCATTCAAGCGAGTCTTTCACTCTGTATTTTTACAGTGTCTGTACATTTCTTTCATTAATAGAAATCGTGTATTACTATATATCTGTGTTAATGGTTGCATCTCTGATACATTTTTTTTATATTATTGAATATCTGTGATATCACTGTTCATTTCTTTATTATATCTCCGCTCTCATTTCTTGTCGAAAATAATCCGGATCAGTGGTATTAGAGCAGGCTGCTCTTGATCATTTTTCAGTGCATGTCCCCAATGAGTTCCGAGTATAGAAATTTGGGTCTCAAGCTTGTCTCTCTTGAAGACAATCGCTCTTGCACACCCAAGAAACCCTCAATGGTGGAGGAAAAGAAAAATGACGGAGAAGATGATCCTATCAGTCTGTTGCTTGAGCAAGCTCTCACACGACAGAGGGATGAAATGATGGAGAATTTTTACCACATCCTTCAATGCCTGCCAATAGCAACAGGCGCATCTTCATGAAGCAGCCACTTTGGAAGCACCTCGCCTTTAAAGGTACAAGTTGATTTTGATATTTCTGTATTTGAAGGACAGACAGATGCAAAAGCCCTAGACAAATGGTTAAACCTGCTAGAAGGTTATTTCTCCGTTCGCAATTTTTTTGACAGAGAAAAGATCACCTTCACTCTCCTTAAAGCTCTCCCCCATGTCAAACATTGGTGTGAAACTTACTGGGAGCATAGTTCCACAGAGTCTGGAATATATGGGGCCGAGCCCACTTGGGATTTTTTTGTGGATGCGGTAAAGGAACAGTATTACCCTGTTGGCAACTATGAGGACCAGTACATGAGATGAACCACACTATGGAAAGAGAGGGGCCAAGAAGTTCTAGAGTTCACCAATACCTTCAATACCTTGCACACCAAGTTGGGTATCAAAGACTCTGAACGAAATTTGGTTCTGAAATACTGTGGGGCTCTACATAGATACATCCAAACTGAAATGGATTTTCTGGACATCTCATCACTTGGTGCTGCTTATCGATATGCTCTTAAAATCGAGAAAAAATTTAAGCACCAGAAAAAATGAGAGCATGGGTCTCAAATCCGCAACAACCAAATTTTGATAAAGACAGTCCTAACAAACAGTCTCCTGAAAACCCATCCAAGCCACAGGAAAAGACGGGTCACAGGAAGACATAGAAGGACACCAGAAAATGGTGTGATTTCCATAAAATCCCTTGGAACAACACCAATGAATGTCACTGAAAACAGTCATTGGTGGCTGAGATCAAAGACAAGGAGCCGAACCCTGATTTCCAATCTGATTCTGAAAATACTGGTAAAGGAAAAATCATTGACATAGACCCTACTGCTATTGTTGTGACCACAACAATTCAACTAAAAGAACCAACAGATCCTGAAGAGTGCGAGTGCCATTTTCATTCACAGATGTGGGTGAAGGGGACCCCACCACATTTTATTGTTGATAGAGGAAGACAGAAGAACCTCATCTCAGCAGAGGTCATCAAATAGTTGGGATTGTCTACAACACCACACCCACAACCATACAACATTGGGTGGCTTCACCAAGGACGATATCTCTATGTTATCCAATAGTGTCGATTGTCATATGACATCCAACCCTTCAAGGATGAGGTATTATGTGATGTTTCCCCACTAGATGTCTGTAATGTGCTCTTGGACCAGCCATATATGTGGAGACACCATGCTATTTGTGAATCTTGACCCTGTAGTATCATTGTTACTTTGGGGGGTCATCTCTACAGAATACCAGAGGTAGTTCCTACTACTGTCCCACCTAAAAAGTGTTGCAAGGTAGTAACTCATACTGCAAAATTCAGCTTCTTCACAATCTGTTCAAAAGGAGAACAAAAGCACACTGCAACCACTACAGCCTTTCCCCAAGCACCTTCTATCCAACAGAAGCAGGTCGACAAGGCTGCAGCAAAGTGAAAATATTTCTTCTGCACACCGTCCTCTCATGTATCTTGACTTGTTGAACATCCTCAGCCTCAACAGTTTCATGACAGACTTCCACAAACTGAGCAACACGACGTCTCCAGCAACGCAAGTAGCTCACCAAGATGCAGATTCAACAAACGATTTTCCCTCTCCCCCAGGAACTCAACGCAATGGAGACCATTTCTTCTTAAGGATGGAGGATTGATCCAGGTGGATATAGGTGGACACCCACCTTCTCCGACTGGCTCAAAACAGTTTTTTGGCAATTTTGGCAATTTACTATTTTTAGCAGTTTTCAACTTCCAGGGCCAATTTGAGGGCCCAAATGATGGTTTTTCTAGATAGAGATTCTCAATGATAGTCTACAACATTATTAAGTTTCCAAAATGAATCTCCTCGATGATACCTTTCTAACGGGCTATCTTATGCCTAAAACGAAGATAGTATGCAAAAGTTACGACCCCGAGAAGTTAATGCACTAACTTACCCAAATGGGGCCCACATGACTTTTGGCGCTTCATATCCTAGGGTTAGGTTTTTAGATGTCTAGAGTTTTTGGCATTCCCTTTTATTGTAAAAAGGCCTTCAGAGCCTCATTGTAGTCATCTTCTTGCGAATGCGAGTGGCCGTCACATCTCTTCTTAGAGATAAGCTGCCACCATTCTAACGAGTCTTTCACTATGTATTTTTACAGTCTCTGTACATTTCTTTCATAAATAGAAATCATGTATTACTGTATATCTGTGTTTATGGTTGCATCTATGATACATTTCTGTTATATTATTGAATATCTGCGATATCACTATGCATTTATTTATTATATCTCCGCTCTCATTTCATGCCAAAAATAATCCGAATTAGTGGTATCAGAGCAAGTTGCTCTTGATCGCTTTTTAGTGCATGTCCCCGACAAGGTCTGAGTATAGAAAGTTGTGTCTCAAGCTGGTCTCACTTGAAGACAATCGCTCTCACACACCCAAGAAACCCTCAATGGCGGAAGAAAAGAAAAATGACGGAGCAGATGATCCTATCAGTCTGTTGCTTGAGCAAGCTCTCATGTGACAGAAGGACGAAATAATGGAAAAATTTTCCCACATTCTTCAACGCCTACCAATAGCAACGGACGCATCTTCATCAAGTGGCCACTTTAGAAGAACCTTTCCTTTCAAGGTACAAGTTAATTTTGATATTTCTGTATTTGAAGGACAAATAGATGCAGAAGCCTTAGACAAATGGTTAAACCTATTAGAAGGTTATTTCTCTCTTCACAATTTTTCTGACATAGAAAAGATCACCTTCGCACTCCTTAAAGCTCCCCCCCATGTCAAACATTGGTGGGAAACTTACTCGGAGCAGAGTTCCATAGAGGATTCTGGAATATATGGGGCCGAGCCCACTTGGGATTTTTTTTTGGATGCGGTAGAGGAACAATATTACCCTGTTGGCAGTTATGATGACCAGTACATGAGATGGACCACACTGTGAAAAGAGAGGGGCAAGAAGTTCCAAATTTCACCAATACCTTCCATACCTTGGGCACCAAGCTGGGTATCAAAGAATCCCAATGAAATTTGGTTCTGAAATACCGTGGGGCTCTACACAGATACATCCAAACTGAAATGGATTTTCTTGACATCTAATAACTCGGTGTTGCTTATCGATATGTTGTTAAAATCAAGCAAAAATTTAAGCACCAAAACAAACGAGAGTTTGGGTCTGCAAAGCCACAACAACCAAAGTTTGATAAAGATAGTCCTAACAAACAGTCTCCTAAAAACCCATCCAAGACACTGGAAAAGACAGGTCATGGGAAGACAAAGAAGGACAACGGAAAATGGTGTGATTTCTAGAAAATCCCTTGGCACAACACTGATGAATGTCGCTCAAAACAGTCATTGGTGGCTGAGATCAAGGACAAGAAGCAGAACCCTGATTCAGAATCTGATTATGAAAATAATGGTAAAGGAGAGATCATTGACGCAGACCCTACTTTTATTGTCGTGACCGCAACAATTCAACTAGAAGAACCAACAGATCTTGAAGAGGGGGAGTGCCTTTTTCATTCATAGATGTGGGTGAAGGGGACCCCACCGCATTTTATTGTTGATACCGGAAGCCAGAAGAACCTCATCTCAGCAGAGGTCGTCAAACAGTTGGGATTGTCGACAACACCACACCCGCAACCATACAACATCGGGTGGCTTTGCCAAGGACGAGATCTCCGTGTCAGCCAATAGTGTTGATTTTCATATGGCATCCAACCCTTCAAGTATGAGGAATTATGTGATGTTTCCCCACTAGATGTTTGTGATGTGCTCTTGGGCCAACCATATATGTGGAGACGCCATGTTGTTTATGAGTCTCGACCATGTAGTGTCATTGTTACTTTGTGGGGTCATATATATAGAATACCAGAGGTAGTTCTGATTACTGTCCCACCTAAAAAGGTTCAGAAGGTAGTATCTCATACTGCAAAATTCAGCTTCTTCACAATCTGTTCAAAAAGAGAAGAAAAGGACAATGCAACCACTACAGCCTTGCCCCAAGCACCTTCTATCCAATAGAATCAGGTCGACAAGGATGAAGAAAAGCACAAATATTTCTTCTGCACACTGTCCTCTCATGTATCTCGACTTTTTGAACAACCTCAGCCTCAACAGGTTCATGATAGACTTCCACAAACTAAGCAGTGCAACGTCTCTAGCAAGGCAAGCAGCTCACCAAGATGCAGATTCAACAAACGATTTTCCCTCTCCCTCGGGAAATCAATGAAATGGATACCATTTCTTCCTAAGGAGGGAGGATTGATACAGGTAGATATCGAAGGCCACACACCTTTTCCGACTGGCCCAAAATAGTTTTCTGGCAATTTTGGCAATTTACTATTTTTAGCAGTTTTTAACTTCTGGGGCCAATTTGAGGGCCCAAATGATGGTTTTTCGATATTGAGATTCTCAATATTATCCTACAAAATGATTAATGCCCCAAAATTAATCTCCTCGGTGATACCTTTCTAACGGGCTATCATACGCCTAAAATGGAGATTGTATGCAAAAGTTACGACGACGGGAAGTTAATGCACTAACTTACCGAAACGAGGCCCACATAACTTTTGGCGCTTCATCTCCTAGGGTTAGGTTTTTGGATGTCTAGAGTTTTTGGCATTCCTGTTTATTGTAAAAAGGCCTTCAGATCCTCATTGTAATCATCTTCTTGCAAATGCGAGTAGCCGTCACATCTCTTCTCATAGATAAGCTACCACCATTCTAGCGAGTCTTTCACTCTGTGTTTTTACAGTCTCTGTACATTTCTTTCATTAATAGAAATCATATATTACTATATATATGTTTATGGTTTTATCTCTAATATATATCTATTATATTATTGAATATCTGCGATATCGCTATGGATTTATTTATTATATCTCCACTCTCATTTTGTGCTAAAAATAATCCAGATCAGTGGTATCAGAGCAGGCTGCTCTTGATCGATTTTCAGTGCATGTCCCCGACGAGGTTCGAGTATAGAAAGTTGGGTCTCGAGCTTGTCTCTGTTGAATAAAATCGCTCTCGCACACCCAAGAAACCCTCAATGGCAGAAGAAAATAAAAATGATGGAGTAGACGATCCTATCAGTTTGTTGCTTGAGCAAGCTCTCATGCGACAGAGGGATGAAATGATGGAGAATTCTTCTGACATCCTTCAACGCTTGCCAATAGAAATAGGCGCATCTTCATCAAGTGGCCACATTGGAAGCACCTCTCCTTTCAAGGTACAAGTTAATTTTGATATTCCTGTATTTGAAGGACAGATAGATGCAGAAGCCCTAGAAAAATGGTTAAACCTTCTAGAAGGTTATTTCTCTGTTCACAATTTTTCCGACAGAGAAAAGATCACCTTCGCACTCCTTAAAGATCTCCCCCATGTCAAACATTGGTGGGAAACTTACTTGGAGCAGAGTTCCACAGAGGAGTCGGGAATATATGGGGCCGAGCCCACTTGGGATTTTTTTGTGGATGCGGTAAAGGAACAATATTACCCTGTTGGCAGCTATGAGGACCAATACATGAGATGGACAACACTGCGGCAAGAGAGGGGCCAGGTACTTCCATAGTTCACCAATACATTCTATACCTTGCACACCAAGTTGGGTATCAAAGACTCCGAATGATATTTCGTTCTGAAATACCGTGGGGCTCTACACAGATACATCCAAATTGAAATGGTTTTTCTGGACATCTCATCACTCGGTGTTGTTTATCGATATGTTGTTAAAATCGAGTAAAAATTTAAGCACCAGAAAAAATGAGATTTTAGATTTGAAAATATGCAACAACCAAAGTTTGATAAAGACAGTCCTAACAAACAGTCTCCTGAAAACCTATCCAAGCCACAGGAAAAGACTGGTCATGGGAAGACAAAGAAGGACACCGAAAAATGGTGCAATTTCCACAAAATCCCCTGGCATGACACCGATGAATGTCACTCAATACAGTCATTGGTGGCCGATATCAAAGACAAGGAGTCAAACCCTGATTTAGAATCTGATTCTGAAAATATTGGTAAATGACAGATCATTAATGCAGACCCTACTGCTATTGTCGTGACCGCAACAATTCAACCAGAAGAACTAACAGATCCTGAAGAGGGGGAGCACCTTTTTCATTCATAGATTTGGGTGAAGGGGATCTCGCCGCATTTTATTGTTGATAGCGGAAGCCAAAAGAACCTCATCTCAGCAGAGGTCATCAAATAGTTGGTATTGTCAACAACACCACACTTGCAACCATACAACATCGGGTGACTTCACAAAGGATGACATCTCCATGTCATCAAACAGTGTCGATTGTCATACGACATCCAACCCTTCAAGGATGAGGTATTATGTGATGTTTCCCCACTAGATGTCTGTGATGTGCTCTTGGGCCAACCATATATGTGGAGATGCCATGTTGTTTATGAGTCTCGACCCCGTAGTGTCATTGTTACTTTGGGGGGTCATCTCTACAGAATACCAGAGGTAGTTCGGACTACTGTCCCACCTAAAAAGTGTCACAAGGTAGTATCTCATACTGCAAAATTCAACTTCTTCACAATCTGTTCAAAAGGAGAACAAAAGGACACTGCAACCACTACAGCCTTGCCCCCAACACCTTCTATCCAATAGAAGAAGGCCGACAAGGCTGCAGCAAAGCGCAAATATTCCTTCTACACACTATCCTCTCATGTATCTCTACTTGTTGAACAGCCTCAGCCTCAACAGTTTCATGGTAGACTTTCACAAACTGAGCAGTGCGACGTGTCCAGCAAGGCAAGCAACTCACCAAGATGCAGATTCAACAAATGCTTTTCCCTCTACTCCAGGAACTCAATGAAATGGAGACCATTTCTTCCTAAGGAGAGAGGATTGATCCAGGTGTGTATCGATGGCCACCCACCTTTTCCAACTAGTCCAAAACAACTTTCTGACAGTTTTGGCAATTTACTATTTTTAGCATTTTTTAACTTTCGGGGCCAATTTGAGGGCCCAAATGATGGGTTTTCGAGATCGAGGTTCTCAATTATTTCATATTTAATGATTGAGTCCCCACAATGAATCTCCTCAATGATACCTTTCGAACGGTCTATCATACTCCTAAAACAAAGATCGTATGCAAAAGTTATGACCTCAAGAAGTTAATGCACTAACTTACCCAAACGGGGCCCACATGACTTTTGGCGCTTCATCTCCTAGGGTTAGGTTTTTGGATGTCTATAGTTTTTGGCATTTCTTTTTATTGTAAAAAGGCCTTCAGAGCCTCATTGTAATCATCTTCTTGCGAATGCTAGTAGCCATCACATCTCTTCTCAGAGATAAGCTGCCACCATTCTAGTGAGTCTTTCACTCTGTATTTTTATAGTCTCTGTACATTTCTTTCATTAATAGAAATCGTGTATTACTATATATCTGTGTTTATGGTTGCATCTATGATACATTTCTGTTATATTATTGAATATATGTGATATCGCTGTGCATTTCTTTATTATATCTCCACTCTCATTTCGTGCCGAAAATAATCTGGATCAGTGGTATCAAAGCAGGATGCTCTTGATCATTTTTCAGTGCATGTCCCCGACGAGGTCCGAGTATAGCAAGTTGGGTCTTGAGCTTATCTCTCTTGAAGAGAATCGCTCTTGCACACCCAAGAAACCCTTAATGGTGGAAGAAAAGCAAAATGACTGAGCAGACGATCCTATCAGTCTATTCTTTGAGCAAGCTCTCATGCGACAGAGGGACGAAATGATGGAGAATTTTTCCCACATCCTTCAATGCCTTCCAATAGAAATAGGTGCATCTTCATCAAGTGGCCACTTTGGAAGCACCTCACCTTTCAAGGTACAAGTTAATTTTTATATTCCTGTATTTGAAGGACAGATAGATGCAGAAGCCCTAAACAAATGGTTAAACCTGCCAGAAGGTTATTTCTCTATTCAAAAAAAATTCGACAAAGAAAATATCACCTTCGCACTCCTTAAAGATCTCCCCCATGTCAAAAATTTGTGGGAAACTTACTGGGAGCAGAGTTCCATAGAGTCTGGAATATATGGGGCCGAGCCCACATGGGAATTTTTTGTGGATGCGGTAAAGGAAAAATATTGCCTTGTTGGAAACTATGAGGACCAATACATGAGATGGACCACACTGCAGAAAGAGAGGGGCCAAGAAGTTTTGGAGTTCACCAATACCTTATGTACCTTGCGCACCAAGCTGGGTATCAAATACTCTGAATGACATTTGGTTCTGAAATACCGTGGGGCTCTACAAAGATACATCCAAACTGAAATAGATTTTCTGGACATCTCATCACTCGGTGTTGTTTATCGATATGCTCTTAAAATCGAGTAAAAATTTAAGCACCAAAACAAACGAGATTTCGGGTCTGCAAATCCACAACAACCAAAGTTTGATAAAGACAGTCCCAACAAACAGTCTCCCAAAAACCCGTCCAAGCCATAGGAAAAGATGAGTCGCGGGAAGACAAAGAAGGACACTGAAAAATGATGTGATTTCCACAAAATCCCCTGGCACAACACCGATGAATGTCGCTCAAAACATTCATTGGTGGTCGATATCAAAGACAAGGAGCCGAACCCTGATTTACAATATGATTCTAAAAATGTTGGTAAAGGACAAATCATTGATGCAGACCCTACTGCTATTGGCGTGACCGCAACAATTCAACCAGAAGAACCAATAGATATTGAAGAGGGGGAGTGCCTTTCTCATTCACAGATGTGGGTGAAGGGGACCCCACCGCATTTTATTGTTGATAGTAGAAGCCAGAAGAACCTCATCTCAACAGAGATCGTTAAACAGTTGGTATTGTTGACAACACCACACCTGCAACCATACAACATCGGGTGGCTTCACCAAGGACGAGATCTCCATGTCAGCCAATAGTGTCGATTTTCATACAGCATCCAACCCTTCAAGGATGAAGTATTATGTGATGTTTCCCTACAGGATGTCTGTGATGTGCTCTTGGACCAACAATATATGTGGAGACACCATGCTATTTATGAGTCTCGACCCCATAGTGTCATTCTTACTTTGGGGGGTCATCTCTATAGAATACCAGAGGTAGTTCCGACTACTGCCCCACCTAAAAGTGTTGCAAGGTAGTATCTCATACTACAAAATTCAGCTTCTTCACAATCTGTTTAAAAGGAGAACAAAAGGACACTGCAACCACTACAGACCTGCCCCAAGCACCTTCTATCCAATAGAAGCAGGTCGAAAAGGCTGCAACAAAGTGCAAAGATTCCTTCTACACACCATCCTCTCATGTATCTTGACTTGTTGAACATGCTCATCCTCAACAGGTTCATGACAAACTTCCACAAACTGAGCAACGCGACATCTCCAGCAACGCAAGCAGCTCACCAAGATGCAGATTCAGCAAACGATTTTCCCTCTCCCCCGGGAACTCAATGCAATTGATACCATTTCTTTCTAAGGAGGGATGATTGATCCAAGTGGATATCAGTGGCCACCCACCTTTTTCGACTGGCCCAAAACAGTTTTTTGGCAATTTTGGCAATTTACTATTTTTAGCAGTTTTTAACTTCCGGGGCCAATTTGAGGGCCCAAATGATGTTTTTTCTAGATAAAGGTTCTCAATGATATCCTATGGTATGATTGAGGCCCCAAAATGAATCTCCTCAATGATACCTTTCTAACAGGCTATCATACACCTAAAATGGAGATCGTATGCAAAAGTTATGACCCTGAGAAGTTAATGCACTAACTAACCCAAACAGGGCCCACATGACTTTTAGCACTTCATCTCCTAGGGTTAGATTTTTGGATGTCTAGAGTTTTTGACATTCTTGTTTATTGTAAAAAGGCCTTCAGAGCCTCATTGTAATCTTCTTCTTGTGAATGCAAGTAGCCATCACATCTCTTCTCAGAGATAAGCTGCCACCATTCTAGTGAGTCTTTCACTCTGTATTTTTATAGTCTTTGTACATTTCTTTCATTAATAGAAATCGTGTATTACTATATATCTATTTTTATGGTTGCATCTCTGATACATTTTTGTTATATTATTGAATATCTGTGATATCGCTGTGCATTTCTTTATTATATCTCCACTCTCATTTCATGCTGAAAATAATTCGGATCATGTCATTGTTGCTTCTATATGAATTTGCCTTTTACTTGTACTTTTTGTTTGACTTCTTGGATGCTTTGAATGTTTATTATTTTGTAACTGGATTTTCCTGTCGAATTCTCATTTCATAGGCTGTAAAAATTCCATGTAGCTCATCCATGCTTATCGAATGTAGATATATTCTTCCTTCTAATGATGAAATATTAGAATCAAATATCATTGGAAGAGATCTTATCACTTTTTGAACAATTATAGATTCATCAAATTCTTCTCCCAATCCTCTAATTGCATTCATTATTTCATCAACTCGTAAAAATTAGGCTACAATATTTTCATCTTCCTTCATCTTCAACTGTTCAAATTGACCTCTATAATTTTGAATCTTTGCTTCCTTGAATTTTGTGTTTCCTTCATAAAAAAATTGAAGTTTGTCCCAAATCTCTTTTTTTGAGTTGCAATGCATAAATTTGACATATATTGAATCAACCAGACCATTCATGATAGCATTTTTGGCTTTCGAATTATTTAGACTGAGTTTCCTTCCATTTTCATTTGTTGGAGGAACGATGGGTTCTTTATATCCATATACTATTGATGGACAAATCTTGAATCCCTATGCTTGTACATATGTTTTCATCCTTCAACTCCAAAATGAATAGTTTTGTCCATCAAATTGTGGTATAACATTTTTATACATATTTTTTCTCTCCATGATCTAGCTTCCAGTGGTTAAACTGATTCCTAAAGGAACCATCTCTGATACCAATTGTTGGATTAATGAGAGGGGGGGTGAATCAGTAATAGAGATTTTTAATCCTTTTTAACCACATTATGTAAGTGTTGTGTATCTTTATGATCAATTTACCAATGTCATTCAACAAGTGTAGAATAAATAAACCATGAATAATGAGCAATAATACACATACACATTACACCAATATTTTTACATGGAAACCCAATGCGGGAGAAAACCACATAATTATTTTTATTATATGTCATTAAGAATTAAATTCATTGGAAGCACCAACTTCCTTTGTTTTCCATCTTCAAATCAAAGTAGGATCCAACCCCTATCTTTTCAGGCTACAAATTGAGGGAAGCTCCAACTCCCCAATTTTTTGGGTGCAACCAAAAGGAGGATACAACCCCCTATGTTCTCGGGCTGCAACCGGAAGTTGGCTACAACCACCTATCTTTTCCCCATCCAATATCCCTAAAATATAAGTGTCAAATGACTGATGAAACCACTGCCACACTATCACTGTGAACTATACCACTGTAAAACTATATCAGTCTATGCCAACAACTTGTAACCAACCTATACCAATATTCTTCAAAACATTCCTTCAGATCTGTGACCTATCTATACTACAACACATGGGTATCCATGCTTCTCTTAACTGCAACTCGTGGATGTCCATGGTGTTCTTCACTACAACTTGCAGATTACTAGCAACTCTCTTAGCTTCACTATTTTTTCCTTTGTCTACTATCACTGTTGAACTTGATACTAAAACTCATCACTGTAATATAATATTTGATTATATATGTCATATATACTATGCCAAAAGTATATACTAAGAACTGAAGTCAATAATTCCTCACCAATCAAGTGCCATATATAAGTCATGAATCATTCATCAAATATAGGAGACCTTTACATCCATCATACAATAAACCCTAATTGTAATGCATCCTCAATTTGTACCAATATATTCACTAACACTCTTCAACCAATATACCTCAAATATGCTCCAAAACACAATATGTATTATAACAAACTATGTCATGGAGTGTGCCAACCATTGCAAGCCAATATACCATAAGTATACCATTGTAGGTCTACCTTGTTGGAGTTACTTCACACACACCTATGATTTATTTTTCCTAAGGTTATTCCTTGTTTATTAGTCATAATTAGTCATTATCCAGTCTCCTATATTTTAGGGGAGAATATTCCACCCAAATAATATTCTCTTTCAATTGACACTTCAGTTTGACTAGTTTAGTTTAATTTAGATGTTGCATTGGTTTTTTCACCATGCAACATTGGGATCATCACCAACTCACTACTCTTTGTTCAGACAATTAACTGAAGACTAGTTGACTAGTTAACTCAACTAGGTGGAAGTTCACTCCCATAACTGCCTGAGAGACTAGAATAGGTGGAAGTTTACTCCTGTAACTGTTGGTGTGTGTCCATATCAATATAGACCACCACTATGTCTCATTAGTTACTCATTTATTCTCTATATATTGTAAATTATTCACTCTTTCAGTGTGGAATACGGTTAATGAGAATTCTTCAATTCTTTCTCTCCTTATTCTTCTTTTTCCAATTATCTCTACAAATATGTGTATTATTGTTTAGCTAGATCTATTCTTTGCAAGTTCAACACATTTACATGGTATCATATCTGACAAACTGCTAAGCAAAAGCTACACCAAATTATTTTTGCAAGTATTGAAGATTGAAGAACACAGAAAGATGGAATTCATGTTTT
This sequence comes from Picea mariana, assembly GCA_032191745.1. NCBI lineage: Eukaryota > Viridiplantae > Streptophyta > Pinopsida > Pinales > Pinaceae > Picea > Picea mariana. Next base: position 80,513 of record JASDQU010105861.1, read on the forward strand.
ACTCACCGATAATACTTCTCATGCCTTATAACTATTTGGAGTGGAAGACAAAGATTCTAATTCTTCTGAGAAGTAGAGGCTTATACCAAATAACCATGACAATGGAAGTAGATCTTGATTCTGCTGATGAGAAAAATGACTTTCTCAATAGAAAAGATATGGCCATAGGATTTATCTGCATGTCTATTTCTCTAGAAATTCTCCACCAAGTGTGTGATGTCACACAAGAATTCACTCCAAATGAATTATGGACTAGATTAAAGGTTCTATTTGGGAATAAAGAATATTGTGAAGATTGCATGCAGGGGATTGGAAAGATAGAGCTAAAAGAGAAGCCATCAAAAGATCAAGCCTCTTATTATGAAGAGTTTTCTACAAAAGTATTTGCAAAAATTTGTATTTCATTAATTGAAGATGATGTCTACTCCATTTAATATTTGTTTTTTGAAATTCATGTGGAATATATATGACATCCATCTCAGGAGTCACATGCAGACACTTTTGCATGCACCATGCATGCATCTCAGGAGACCAAAAGAGATCCGCGCACATCAGACTCCATTATAATATTTTATGAGAAACAATTGCAGAACAAATTGGATATTTGAATTCCTCTCCAGAAAATATCCAATTTAAAAAAAAAAATTGTTCAAAACGGAGTCTGGAAAGTGAAGTTATGATCTTTTCAAAATCAATAAAATTTCAGCATTTTTCTGGAAACGGCCGTACGATTTTCACAATTTCATCCAAAATTTATTTGGATATTATTCATTACAATAAGATAAAGTGGATATGTGTGGAAATATCAATGATGCATATACTTCATCAGATCTGTGAAGACATCTACATCTTCAACAAAATCTTCAAAGAGCACAAACTTGCACAATTGCAAGGTCTTCTTGGAGTGAAGGACATGGTTGCTTAGCAACTGCCTTTTGTTCCATATCATTTTTTAT
>JASDQU010105861.1:87690-117853 GCA_032191745.1 Picea mariana
GGGATCATCACCAACTCACTACTCTTTGTTCAGACAGTTAACTGAAGACTAGTTGACTAGTTAACTCAGCTAGGTGACAATTCACTCTCGTAACTACCTGAGAGACTAGACTAGGTGGTAGTTTACTCCTGTAACTATTGGTGTGTGTCCAGATCAATCTAGACCAACACCATGGCTCATTAGTTACTCATTTATTCTATATATATTGTAAATTATTCATTCTTTGAGTGTGGAATATGGTTAATGAGAATTCTTCCATTCTTTCTCTCCTTCTTCTTCTTTTTCCAATTCTCTCTGTAAATGTGTGTATTATTGTTTAGCTAGATCTATTCTATGTAGGTTCAACACATTTACATGCCTCATACAACAAATACCAACCAAAATACAAACCCTCAAGGGTATATGCTTTATCTGCCATGATCAAACCCTAGGCCATTACCAATAACCAACTACAACAAGCATATAACATCCCTTTTTTATTTTTGTAAAAGGTTTTGCAATACCATATCACTGTCACACCTTCCTATAGTCACTTCTCATCCCTACAACTTGTCACCGATGATAAATCAGGACTTTCTTTTCATCGTTGACAACATATTCGTGCTTTGTCTTCAGTAAACCCATGGGTATCTGCACTTTGTCCCACTGTGGCCCATGGATGTCTACTTCCTTATGGTATTGCAACCTGCATATGTCTTCAGTAAAACCCTAATTCAGTACCCACAGTATCGACCCTTCATACCTGCAACTTTATTGCTTCTTGAAACTCACAGATATAGATTTGTCAATGATACCTGCCCATAACAATTCACAAATAGTAGATATTCAATGTGCTCATTAGATTAAAGTAGGAGACCCTTGCTCTCTTATTTATACTCTCCAAGTAGCTTCCTCAAGGGGTTAACTTCTATCTAACTTACCCAACTTATTTATTTTAGGGATAACCCACTTCTAACCACTTGTCCACTTACAACCACTTTATCCACAAATAGTAAACTCACCACTTTTAATTGCAACTATTTTTTTTTAATTATTTTCTTTTTGCAACAACTTACCTCATGATTATCTCCTAGTTACAAACACTTTGACTAATAAACTTCTTCTAGGAGCTTCTAGAATAAATTGATTTATTTGACCTTCTAGCGACTTCTAGATAACTCATGAGGGTTCTCCAACTTCACAAAGCCATAACTCTCTAATCCTAAGGAGTTATGTGACGTACCACATATCATTGGAAATGGCACGACATGTATTATCCATCTAGAATAGTATTACCCACATATTCACTGATTTCCATGCCTTTATACATCAAACAAACTTGGGTCCCTTAACCATATTGTTGGGGCTACCAGAATTTGCTACCGGACTTGCTTCAAGGGTTGACATCAATGACAACCAACCCAATTAATCAACACTCATTTTATCCTTTCTCTTAACCATGAGTATGTTTTGGAATATAGTTCATGTTTACATATTTTAGAGGAGAAAAATAAAAATAATGATTAGTTAACCTAAGGAAAATAAATAAACACACAATGCATAACATTTTTAGAACAACAATTGTTATCTCACTCATAAAAGGGAGAATGTTTTGACTGTGAAACAATTCCTAGCATGGATCCTACCAATTCGCAATCAAAACCAATAATTAATGTTCTTAAGGAATAAGTGATACCATTCCAAGAGACTACCTTTGAAGATATTTATCTTTTTAGAGAGGCATTTCACCCTGTTACATCTTCTACTTTCTATTCTTTGTACCTTGATCTATTTGATGGTTGTGTTGTGCAGAAAATTTTTAAAGATCCATTTCAAACTCATTCTCCATGGCCAAATGTTAGTAGCGTACAATATGTTCAGTACATATAGACGAGGGAGAGGATAAAACTGCTTCCCATGAACATATTAATTTTTTGCCTTATCAACCTTTTACATGGGATGAACATAATATTGTAACAAACCTATTTATAAATGAGTTTTATATTGATTTATTTACATACATGAATAACAAGGAGTATTTCTATTGTATTAATCAATTGGTTAATATTGAGGATAACAAAAGTAATGAAACATATGTTAGTGACTTCCACCTATACATTGAGGATATATCTTCAAGAATGGTAAGCAAGTTCACATCATTCAGTGTAGGATAGGAGTAGGGTAAATTATGCTAGTTTTTTTTCTTTGCATAGCTATTTACTATAGTTTTGATTTTTAATTTTCAATAAATTTAGTTGTAAAGAATTATCTATTCCTATAGGTAAGGCTACCTATTGCTCTTTTTCAAATAACAACTACTAACTATTTTCCTTTTTTGTTGATTAGATTAATCTAATATTTGTTTATGATATCCAGTTAGTTTTTTTTTTTTTTTTGCATTTTGTCCTTTGAATACAAGACTTGTTGACTAAAAATAAAAGGAATTTCATGAACAAGTTGGGAAGTTGGCCTGTTGATATTTTTCCTTGGAAGAGGTTTTTGTGTAGAATTATTTTTGACCAAGGAGAAACATTTAGTTGTTGCATTCTCAAATCATTTTAGCTATGTAGTGATTTTTTGATGCACATATTAGCTTTGTACAATTAATGAAAATGGATTTTTTAATGTTAGACACAACTGTTCCTTTTTGTTATGAAAATTAACACTTAAGGATTTCTAATTCGATACATTTATATTGATTGAATTTGGAAAGATCTCTCTTAGTTGGATTACTTTTGAGTTTTAATTCTATTGTCCTATACACATCTACTGAAATATTGAGTGTTAAAATTTTCTTCAATATTATATTAATGCCACTCCAATCCCTTTTAATTCCTTTTTATGTTTATAGGTTTGGATTTATGCCAATGGTTGCTTACCCCTTTAGTGTTTTCTTAGATTTCTTTCAGCTAGTGTGGTTTTAGTGTAGACAGAGTATTGAAGAACTTAGTGTTGACAGGACTAAATGGCATGTCAAGAAGGTATGGGAAAGTTCCTGATGGTGAGTCTCAATTAGACTCACTCTTGTTTGGGATGGAAAATTCCAACAAATATGTGGGCCCGGTTTCCACTGTGAATTAAAGGAAAAAAGGAAAGACAATAAACTATCCCCCAAAGAATTCTAATTAATTATAAATCTAGTCTATCTAAAACAAATGCAAACTATATAATATAACTACTTCTAACCTATCCTGCAAGAGAAAAACTAATTAAATGAACACATTTTGAGATAACATTATTTATAGCAGAAATAGTTTATGTCCATCGACGATGTATTAAAACAACGAAATTGTAGAACTGATCACAAATAGTTTTAAATAAGTTCTATAACATCATCATTATATTCAAGAGAACCCATAACAACATAAGCATTACAAACACTAAACATAGGAATAGTTCATATGACAAGTTTTTAAAAAAACTTAATTAACAAACACATTAGTAAAGTAGTCCCAAACACATTTGATAATAGTTATGATCTCCATATGCCTTCTAACCTTCATTCATGAGATAATAGTATCACCATGAAATGATGGGAAAAGGTCTCCTATTATATTTAATGATCTTCCTTTTATAAAAATTTGAAGACCTTTCACCTTCTGTAATATCCAACAGTTACATCTCTTCAACTGGCTTATTTTGTCTCATTAAATGACTCAAATTTCTCATACATTTTCATAAATGATTATATAAGCATTATAAATAGAAGTTAAAAAAGACTCCTGAGTAGTCAATCTCACTTTGTAGGATGTTCTGCGTTTTTATGGTATCAATCTAGTGAATAATACTCTTCCATATTCTTCTTCTCTACTTCAACTTTCTAATTTTCTCTCACGTGCCTGATTTGACCTCCTGGGACATGAGTTATGACTACCCAAACATTGCAAAGTCCATTTTTTCATCAAATTTGAGCCTCTTTTGTTCCTTGATTTTTTTGGTAATTTCCAACATCAACCTATCAATAATAGCTATACCAAAATTTTCTTCTCTTTGCTATCTTTCCAATGTGCTCTCATGAGTTTGATTTCATGTTTTGGATCATGAGTTATGATTGTTTGAAGAATTTGCAATTCATACCCCATGAAATTTGTGGCCCTTTTTTCCTTTATTTTTTTTATTATTTTCCATCACTTCTCTGCATGTAATTCCTCTCCTAATGTGTTCTCCTACTCAGTAGTTTTCCAATGAGTTATCACGGGCCTGATTTGGACTCTTAGAACTCAAGATGCGGTTTCCTGAAGTTGACGCTCAATAGCCATTGATTTGCTTACGAGGTGATCTGAACTATCAATTTGGTGCTCTAAAATAATTATCCCACATGCATTGGATATATTGAATTTTAATGGTAAGCAATATCCCCCCAATTAGTTTTTCTATGAAACTAGAGGAGGTATAAGACCTAGGGCCCACACAAATATCTTGCAATAAAAAATAAATAAAATAACCCTCTACATGTAAAATAAAAAATTAATTAAAAACCATGTTTCAAATAAATTAAAATAATATAATTAAATAATCCCCAGAAATGATAATTAAATAATCCAAAGTCTAATGTTTGGGTCTTGGTAAAAATGAATTTTGGTGAAATTTCCGAAAACCCTAATGGCTTGTAAAAATTCCAATGGATTAAGTCCAAAACGTAAATACCTAAGAGGTTAACTCTGATATGAAAATAATACAAAATAATCCTAGCTTCATCGGATTTTCAGGCTTCAAAAAGACAGGGGAGAAATGTGCCATGGTAAAATTCCAATGGGTTAGTTCTGGTGGGGTAATCCCCATGGCCCTAAGTCTTGAAAAAATATTAAAATAATACTATGTCGGTGGTTGAGATGGAGGTTTCATAAAAATTGGGGAAGTTTATCCTAAGATAATTCCCAATGAGAAAATCTTGAAGTGGAAAGTTCCCAAATAGGTAAGTTCCGAAATTGTAAATATCGAAATATGTGAAGCCCAATGGGATTAAGCTCGATGAAATTTGGGGAGGAATTGGAATAATAAAAAAATTAAATAAAATTAAAAATAATAAAACAAAATAAAATAGGAAGATAAAGAAAATTTTGGGACTTTGGGGAAAACGAGAAAAAATAAAAATAAAATAAAAATAGGAAAAATAGATAAAAGAATTAAGAAATAAAGACACATGCACATATAGAAAATGAAAAAAATCAAAGTGTATCCCATTTCAGGACATGGAAAAAAAAATGAAAATATAGATATGAAATATACATGAGAGATTTAGGTCAAAATGCATAGTGTAAAAGGTAATTTCCTTAAGTAAATTTGTTTTTCCCATGTGATAGTAATTTCCTTATGTAAAATGATTTAGAAATTAAAAGTTATTTTTCCATGTAATTTAAAACCAAGGGTAGGTTTGGAAAAATCATGGGAAATCAAAATCATGTGCAGTTTTATAAAATTATGGGTAAATTAAAAATGAAAATAAATAAATAAAAAGAACAATATAATAAAAAATAAAAATAAAACAATAAATATGCAAGTCATATCTATAAGATGGGAAAAATTAGGTCTTGTTATGCATGGGTGGTTCTATCACTACTTAGGGTTTGTTGATGCTTGAATCTATTAGGAACCAAATGGAAATCTCACGAGGATGTAAATCCCCTTGCATTTTTATAGAGGTGGTACTCCTATTTACTTTAATATTTTCTTGGGACTATAGGTTTTCAGAATATGGGACCTTGCACAAGTCCATCGTGGTAATCAGAGAAATATAAAGATTGCAAAAAAAATAAAAGGAAAATGTTTTGTTTTCTATTTAGAGAAAGTTTCTGAGAAATGACCAGGAACCACACACTTCATACATTTAAAGCAGATAAGAAAAATTTCCTCACATCCATCATAGTTAAACTAAAGATTTATGATCACATAAAATAAAAAGAAGATGATCTGCATGCATAAGAGAAAATTAACATAGTGAACATGGGAAGCTCAAATAAAGATAATGATAGATCAATCTCAAATACTTTATACTTGAAAGTCAAAGTTACAAAGGACAATCAAAACTGATCTCGAAATAACTCTCTTGTAAATAACTCTTTTGAAATTTCTAAAACATATATAGCTTGTTACATATTCTTCGAAATTTAAAATGCGTTTGTCCTAAGAACTGGGATTGGGGCTCCCACGGACCATAAAAAAAATAAAAACAAGAATTAAACTTGTCTAAGGAAGATGATGGGTGGTAAAAGAACAAGAAGACCTGGAAGGAAGAAAAATAGAAGTTATCAGACTTCAGTTAAACCTTTCTAGTCAAAGAAGCAGAGTAACTGGATGAAAGAACTGATAAAGAAAGAAATATGTGATCAACATAAACTTACTATGATGCCCTCTCGCATATTTAATTCCTTGCTTGTGTCCTTTTATTGTCTTGATTAACGGTTACAGTAGCCGTCTCAACTGGTTATTTCCCCTCATTGATTAATCTGTCAATTTCTTTCTTGAACCTTCTTCAATATAATTTTTCATTGGTGTCACATTTATCTCATGCCGGATTTTCATGTTGAAAAACTTTCCTTTCAAGTCTGTCAAATCAAGGGAAATACCATGTAATGCTTCTTCAATATCTTGATTCTTCATAGAGTGGTCCACTAGCCAATTGTCAATGTTGTCTTCACTAAATTCAAGTATACCATAAAAATTTTCAACTAGTAACCCTTTAAAAATCTCAACTTGTTCGTCAAACTCTTACTTTGTTAGGAACATTGAGTTGAGGATTAATTTGGGGTCTTGTACTTTGTTAGTACTTCCAACTAAGTTATCTCTATGAGCCTCTTGAACAATTCTTCCCTCTTTGATATTCCTTGGTTGCATACTTGAACAATATTATTCAAATTTTTAATCTTTTCCTTCTAGCATGCATTCAATTGTTTTATCCGACTTGGGGAGGAAATATCCTCCTCTCTTCTTCTTAGTTTCGTCATCTTAGAGACTTTGTTTCCAAAGGGTAATACAACATCAATGTAAAAACCTTCTTCGTTCTTCATATCATCCTACAAATATTCATGGAAGGCATGTGCCCTCGAGACAAAAGAAAAAATGTTTTTCGAAACCTCTCATGCCTTTGTGATCAATGCCATTATTTTCTTAATATTTCTTTCAACATAGTTCCTGGATGATGTAAGTAGGATTAAATATCCTTTCAATTTAACAACTGGTGTGGTGGGTGTGACTATTGACAAAGGACTGGCAAGAAGTGGAAGAGGCATTAAGGCATCTTTCAGTTCTTTGATCCTTTCTTTCAACTTCGTGTATTCTGCTTCTAGACCACCAATGGAATCATCAAGAGAATCCTCGATTGCTCTGTGAATTTTGAAAATTTGGGAAGGCCACAAATCCTTTAGTTCAACCTCTGAACGAGATTTTCCTTTATTATTTTTTATATCACCTTTTTCAATAATTAACTTCTTAGATTCCTTGTCGAAGACAACGCTTTGGAAATAAAATGACTCTTCTTCATTGAAAGTCTCATTCTCAATGATCTCTAATAATGAATTTTGATGGGTCGTGTTTCCCAGTTGATCAAATGTGGGAAACAATGTCTAGATATCTGCCTCAAGCTCCATGTCTTTAAGAGAGAATTTGTTGATGTCATTTTATATGCGATGGTGTTATTCCCCTTGCACAACATTCTTCCTCTTTTTTCTTAGAGGGAGTTTGTGTGAACTCTCGATTTTTCTCGGAGGGAGATTATTTTCTCCTTCATTGCTTGAACTATTTTTGGTAACTTTCTTAGTTGGGTGGGTCATTGGAGCATTTCTTCGAGATGTGGTACTTTTAGGGGTAACAACTGGAGACTGGACGCTCTTCTCACTGGGACCCTTTCCTTTCTTCTTGTAAAACTCATTAGTACTAAGTATTGTTTCCAAGTCACCAACATTTTGAGTAGGAGAGCCTAAGTTGTTATATTCTTCTTCACTCAAAATAGTATGAATGAATGAATTGTTGAATCCTACTAACAACATATGCTCCATGAGTATTTTTTTAGCATCAAACCCCTTTATCTTTTCAACATACTTCATATTTACATTGTGGAAGTGATTCACAAACTCATCAATTTGTTTATATTCCTGAATATAAAGTCTCCAATTTTCCAAGGCAAGGGGATGAATTGTTTTTTCCGTTTTTCATGGAAAAAGTGCAACCAAAAATTGTACTTCCTTTCCAATTCCGTCATAAACAATTTATCAGATACATGATATGGAAGAAAAGAGGGATTATCCTTGGAACAGAGGATGTTGATAACATTGTGATTTTCCATCTAGTTTAATGTTCCATTTTTCTCCAAGAATTTATTAGCCTAGTGTGATATCCTGGGGGTATGTTTACCAAATGACAGTCCTTTGAAAACTGAAATGAAATCATTGTAAACTTCATAAAAATGAAAAAACGTATTCTATGTCCATAATTCTTGATACTAGAAGGTAACTGGATAAACTTCATAGTTCAATCTCTTCAAAACAATCAATTTTGGAAACCGACAACAATATTCTATCGCAAATACCAAATAAGAATCCATAAATAATTTCTTGTCCCTTTTGTAATGTGATAATTGAGAGGATATTTCAATGGAAATCAGTTTTGCCCAATCTAAGATAGCTTTCTCTTTAACTGTAAAATATAAAATATAAAGAATCATGAGAGAAATGGTGGCGATTCTTTCTTGGCCTGTCAGTCTGGTAAGAAACCAAGCGATTTCTTGAAAGGAGTTTTTAAACGAGTCCAATTGAATCATGGTTATGTCTTCTAGAACAACCATGAGATTCTCCAAGAACTTAGGAAAGAGATCCAAGCCATTATCATGTTTTTTCAGAAAATCTATGCACTCCTCTCCCTTAAGGGTAAGTATTGGCTCAGGGAGCTTCAACATCTTACGAAATACTTGCGGTGAAATAAAGATGGGGGAATGATCTTCTAGTTGTATGATTTGTTGACTCGGTAAGTATTTCTTAATGCACCATGCAACCAGTTCTTTGCAGTCGAATACCTTAGGGACACACCTTGTGTGAGAAATTATGGATATCCATATTATATCTTTTTGTGTAGAAGGAGATGAGTAATACGAGTATGATTTAGACCACTGAAATTACTAGTCTTCACGACAAAAAATATTTAAGGTATTTCCACAGAACTGATGTCTAGCTGTTGCTGCCATAGGTTGATGAGAGTGTTCTTTCAACTAGATATATACTTGAAATGAATTCTTTAAGAGATATAGCAATAATATAACCCTTGGAAAATTGTGCTTTAATGCAATTGAATGAAAAAATTCCTTGAGCCCTTCGCTTATTAATGACAATCTTTACAAAACCTGCATGATCGGTTAATAGCATTAAACCATACTAAATGCATATTGGGAAAAACATAAAGATGGTGGGGACGGATGAGAGAAATTTGAATTTGGGGTTTTTTGTGAACCCACCAACCCGGGAACTCACGAACTTGTGGTTGAAAATGCTTGAAAATAGGCTAAGTATTGCAAAGAAGTAATTCGGACTTGGATACAGGAGAAATGAAATACTTAGGGGCTCAGTACCCATGACAAGTCCGGCGGTCATAATGTAGATCATGGGTCTTTGGGTGCAAAATGGATATTGTGAAACTTGGAAGATGAAAGCTTGAACCCGTGAACCTGCAGTTGCAAGAATGGTTAATTATATTATAACAAGGAGGCCGGTCGAACTCATGATATGGAAACATGGGTGGAGGTGAAGACCTGTGAGTCCGCCAACCCGCGAACCTGTCATTTTTTGAAAAACAACTAATTATAGTAACTAGAAATGGAAAAGAGAAGGGATAAAAGAAAAGGGAATGAGGGTAGGCACAGAAGAGGGAAAAAAATGGAAAAAAGAAGTTGGGAAAATAGAAAGGGGAGGGAAAATTCAAAAGCATGAATTGACCTCAACAGTTGGATCCAACTGTGAGATGATAACCCCATGTGGGTTGTCAAGAATCCATAATCTTTACGACCATGTGCTTCCATCCATTGGGTAATGGATTCGAAGGTACGAATATACAAACTTGAAAAATAAAATTTATGTACAAGGAAAATGAGAAAGTTTTAGGTGAAGAAATCTTTCAAATGTTTCTCGTTGATAGGAAACATTAATCTTTTATCCTTCATGTCTTTGAGCATGTAGGAATTAAAACCCAGGATCTTATCGATGAAGTATGGTCCAATCCAGATTTCTTTGAACTTTGTATGCATCAATGGTTTCTCCTTGGCTCTATTCCAAAGTAACACCAGTTATCCCTTATAAAAATTCTTTATAGTTGCATTTTGGTCAAATTATTTTTTGACACTCTATTGTCTCTGCGAAGTTCGATTTAGGGATTTACTTTGTTCTTCCTCCAATTTCAAAAACTGATTGATCCTCCTTTGTATAGGTGAACTATCTTCTGCATCTTCTGTATTAACCACAAAAGTCAAAGCATTGAGTTCGAGGTTGGTTCAAAATTTTTCTTCTTTCCCATAAACCAATGTATATGGAGACATCTCAGTGTTGTCTTTTAGAGTTGTTCTACTTTCCCACAACACATCATTCAACTTCAAATTATAATTCCTTTGGTGCTTGTCAATATTTTTCTTCAAAATCTAAATGAGTGTCTTATTTGTGGATTCTGCAAGATCATTTCCTTGCAGATAGTAGTTTGATGATTTCCCCATAATAATTCCATATTCTCCACATAATTTTGTAAATTTTGAACCGATGAAAATCAAACAATTATCAGTGATAAATTTGTCTAGGACATGGAATATTGACAAAATATTATCTTTGAGAAATTTAATTAATTTTTCAGAATCAACCTTTTTTAATGCCACTTCTTCTGGCCACTTCATAAAATAATATGTAGCGGTGAGAATGTGCATATGTCCCTTGCTTGTCTTTGGATTTATTGGCCTGACAACGTCAAGTCCCCATTGGGAGAATGGTTGTTCTATAGTTATAGGTTGTAATGACATCACAAACTTATTCATTTTCCTTGAAAATTGTTGGCAAGATACACACTTCCTTATTGTGGCATATGAGTCTCTAAAAATTAATGGCCAATAAAATCCATATCTTATTATCTTATGGGTGGTGGTTGTAGGTGAAAATTTTCCACCACATATTCCGCCATGGAATTCCCTCATTAGTTCTTGGTCTTTGTTTTCATCAACACATCTCAGTAATACACCATCATAGTTCTTTTTGAATAGTATATCAGCAATCAAAACATATTGATTTGACTTCATATTCATTGTTCTTCTCTCTTTAGGGCTCATGGTAACTTGAAACTGCCTGGACCACAAGTATAATAAAATGTCTCCATACCATTTTGAATTGACCAATGGTTATCCTACTGAAATTGAAATTATTCCATGCATAGAATCGCTATTTGTTACTAGCTTACATAAAACTTTTCCTTTGACAACCTTTAAAGGTTTGATCTCAATATCATATTCTTGATCTTCGCGAGCCAGTTAGCCCATTTTCTTTCTCTCAATTGTCAATTCAAAAGAATCTTCACTGGTGAGGATGGGACATAAGCAATGACGTGAGAATTTAGTATGTACATCCGAAAGTGCGCCATTGCTTTCACAAGAGTCGGGCCTTGATTTTTCAGTTATGAATATCTCAATTCATAATCATGAAGGGTATTTCTCATGAAACTGATTGGGATTTATTCACCTTTGGTATTCCTCTGAGTAAGAGAAAATGCAACAATTGTTTCTGTATCGAACGAATAGATGATGAAATCCCTTTGAAAATATGGGCTAATGAGGACTGGAGCTGTGGTGACCACTCTTTTGATATCATTGAAAGATTCTTGTGCATTCGTTGTCCATTCAAACCTTTTCTCCTTCTTAAACAATAAATTGATTGACTTCACAATACTTGCATAATCAGGAACAAATATTTGCACAAAGTTCATATTACCAAAGAACAATTGAACTCCTTTCTTAGATGATGGGGGTTTGAGTTCATTTATATATTTAACTCTTTCTGGATCTATATAAATCCCTTCCTTTCACACAATATGACCCAATAGTTTTCCTTGAGTTACAACAAATAAACATTTCTTTGAATTTAGTGAGACACCATATAATATGCATCTATCAAAAACCTTTCTCAAGTGATGGATGTGATCACCCCTTGTTTTTGAATGCATTGTCAAGTCATCTTGATAGTCTGGCCTAAATTTTCCTATCAACCCATTGAAAGAATGATCCATGGCCCTTTGAAATGTGGCTCCTACATTATTTAAACCAAAGGGAATCCTAGCATATGCATATGTCTCCCACGGTGTTATGAATGTTGTCTTTTCTTGGTATTCCTCAGCAACCAAGACTTGATTATATCCAGAAAAACCATCCAACATGGATATAGAAGCCAATTTCATGACTTGATGGAGAAGAAACTCCATGTTAGGTAAAGAATATTTATCCTTTATGCTTGCTTTGTTAAGATCCCTTAAATCCACATGCATCCAGATTTCCCTAGTCTTCTTTCTTACTATCACATGGTTTGAAAGCCAATGAGAGTGTCTAATAGGATATATTATTCTGAACTTCTTTAATTTATCCAATTCAACCTTTACCATAGGTTTCAATTTGGGGTTCATAATCCTTATTTTATGCTTGACCGGCTTTGCTTCTTCTCTCAAAGGAATGATATGTTTGAATATTGTTTCGTCATAAGATTTCAAATCATCATAGGTCCATGCGAACACATCAATATATTCTTTAAATAATGCAACATATTGATCAACCTCTTAAATGGTGCAATCAACTCCCAAGTTGACATATTTTGGGGAACTATTAGTTCCAATATTGATCTTTCTTATTTCTTGAACCTTTCAGAGTGAAATTTCCTCCAGGATATTCTTAGAATGATCATCTTTCGTAAAAAGAGACTCATATTGAATACAATATTTCGTGACAACATATATGTGATTGTATTCATCATCATCATCATCATTCAACACAAAATTTTCCAATTGTTCATCATTCTCAAACACTTGAAAATATTCCAGGTTATCAGGTATAGAAGATTGGAATACTCTTTCTACCTGAAAAGATGTTTTTCTTTGTATATCATCTAGATTTGACAATGAGGCCACCAAAGCCAATGAATCTGCCTTCTGATTATTTTCCCTTGGAATGAAAGAAATGTTGAAAGAGATGAAATATTACATCAATTGGTTAACTCTTTTGAAACACAATTTGAGTCTTTCCTTCTTGATTTTATACCTCTGGGTGACTTGATTAATTACCAACTCAGAGTCTCTAGTAACAATTAGGTGTTCTATCTTCATTTCTTGTGCAAGAATCATCCCCTGAATCAAAGCTTCATATTCTTCCTCATTACTAGTACATGGAAATTCAAGTCTGATAACATGTGGATGAATAATATTATCTGGACTTACAATGACAACTCCAAATCCACTTCCATAGCTTGAAAAAGCTCCATCGAATGACATCCTCCAACAGTCTTCAAACGAATGTTCTTGATCCTCCATGTCTTGAATTTGTTGCAGGCTTTCAATGTGTTACATGTCTAGGATAGCATAATTTTCAATCCAAGCATCTACAAAATATTCCATTAATTCATTATCCTTGTTTTTGGAAGGGAAGGGTTTTTTGGGTTCATGGGGAACCTTAATCATTTCTCCTTTTTCTGGAAACATCATGTAACTTCCATCGTTCATTATATATCCATCGATCATGGATGACCAATATCTTCCCAACACAACTCCATATGTAGGAGAAAGGTCTACCACAATGATATTGAAAACTGTGATAATATGGGGAGTCGTCATGATCCAAGCATAAAAGTCCTTGATTTCTCCATAAGATGGCACTTGTCTAGAATCAAGTTCATATATACTTTCACCAGTCTCATAATATTTAGTACATCTCATGCCCAATGCCTCCATGAAATCTAGTGGCATAATATTATTGGTCACACATGTATCAAATAAACAATTATGAAGTGCAACATCATGATTTTCATTTGAAATATAAAAGGGAGGAATTTTACCTCTCATCTTGGCAATTGATTTGCTCTGAATTTGTTTCAGACTTGTAACAACAAATTCTACTTTTTCAAATGGATCATCCAATAATATCAAAATATTTTCCCTTTGTTGGGGAATATTCACCACTTCAGTAAAAGGAAGAGTTATCCTTAATTTACTTAAGTCCACTACAACATTGTATGTCATATGAGTGGAGTTTGGCATCAGTTGTTGCTTCTTACTTCCAACTCTATCCTTTATTTTCTCATTTTCTCTTTTCTCATTCATTTTTTATTTATCTTTTTGGTTTTCCTTTTCAGAATCATTTTTATTCTTGGATCTATTTACAAACCCTCTTTTCTGGGAAATGTTTTCTTACGAGTTGGGGTCATTGTCACCCTCTTCAAATATATACATGGATGTCTTGCATCCGTCCATCTATATAGTTTCATATATTTCATCAGGTGAATAATAATTCTCTTTCTCAACCATTTTCTCATCATATACATCACCCAGAATAGATGCATTGGAAGTAGGTTGTCTGGGAACCCTTTGTCTTTGTGGATTATCCATGTTTTCAAACCTCACTCTATTTTCTTGGGGAGGGTTCTTTCTTTTCAATGGGACCAAAATTCTTGGATTTTCCACATAATTATCCCCCTTTATTAGTCTGGTTGTCTCATTATTCATTTTCTTTATAGTTCTATTCATTTGTGCAATTTCAATTATTTTCTTGATTTCTTGTGTCGCAACAGGGTCTACCTTCACATCTAGTATGGTTACCTTGAAAAATCCTCCTCCAATTGTTTTATTTTGGGTCAGTTGTGGCTTGAATTCTTCATTATTTCTTGAAATAGAAGCTTCTTGATTATCAATACTTAATCCTCCCATATTTCTTTGTACTTTTCCTAGTATGATGTCAGGGTCGACACCTGTTTCAATCATAATTTCTTCCATCTCAATGGCTTTAGTCATTGCTTCCTCCAGGATATCCATCTGGGATGTTTTGATAGTGTATTTCACATTTTGGGGCATTGCATTCTTATAATATCCTATTATGACTGGGTCAATAGGTCTTTTGTCTTCTGGAATCTTACTCAAGGTTTTATTGAGCGTGAGATTAAAATATCATATTCTTTCATTCTTCCTCAAACCAATCTGGGTGAAATCAATGAGAAGGGTATGATAAGCAATTGGAGGGGTGAACATAGTCGGGGACATGACTTCGAGGTCATTGAGTGAGTGAATTGATCTACTGGGAAATTTCGTATACCATTCATATGATCTTCCTTATAAGGTTTGTAGAAATAACCTTAACATGACATCGACATACTCAACACAATGAAAATCACAAAAATCAAGAAATAAGTGAAGGTTCCTCTTTGCATCAATTGTCCTGTCTCCAAAAAAATCCTTCAAGGTACCCTTAGGGAGAACAATGAGATCATGTTTCTCACCTATAATATTCAAAGGGGAATCTCTTAATCTTCTTCGATTTTCAAACCTCATGTTTTCTTGATTTCTTGCAACATCTCTTCCACCTCCTTGTCTCTCTTCATGAGGTTCTTCTCGTGGTTGTTCATTTCTTTCTTCCATATCCAGAGAGGTTCCAGGAATATGATTTTCACTTCTTAGAATAAGAAGTTTTTTTCTTTTACTTCTGGTAATGGTTCCCTTGTATTTTTACAGCTTCAATCCAGACCTTGTCCTTGTGCTTCTCTAGCTAAACTTTGGTTTCTTCCGTCTTTCCGCTCGTCTCTCCTTTGTCTCCAGGCGATTTCTCTTTCTTCTTCACAGACTAAACTATACTAGGACCTTTCTAGTTCTTGTCAGGTCTCGGTTGTCGTTATCACAATATTATATATCTGGTGTAATATGCTTCGTTTATTATTCAATCCAATTTCCAGATAGGGCTAATCAGCATAGGGAAAAGTCATATATTTTTCAAAAACTGCTAAACCAGATTCAAAATTTTAGTTCAATCCACAGTATGGTTGCAAAAATTGTTGATTCTTGAATTTTTTAGGACCGAAACGACAACCTCACGAGGATTTAAATCCCCCTTCATTTTTATAGAGGTGGTACTCCTATTTACTTTAATATTTTATTGGGACTATAGGTTTTCAGAATATGGGACTTTGCAGAAGTCCATCGTGGTAATCAAAGAAATATAAAGATTGCAAGAAAAATAAAAGGAAAATTTTTTGTTTTCTATTTAGAGAAAGTTCATGAGAAATGACCAGGAACAACACAATTCGTACATTTAAATTAGATAAGCAAAATTTCCTCACATCCATCATAGTTAAACTAAGTATTTCTGATCACATAAAATAAAAAGAAGATGATCCACATGCATAAGAGAATTTTAACAGAGTGAACA
Source organism: Picea mariana (assembly GCA_032191745.1). Taxonomy (NCBI): domain Eukaryota; kingdom Viridiplantae; phylum Streptophyta; class Pinopsida; order Pinales; family Pinaceae; genus Picea; species Picea mariana. The sequence goes on from JASDQU010105861.1 coordinate 104,072, forward strand.
TGGGAAGCCCAAATAAAGATAATGATAGGTCAATGTCAAATACTTTATACTCAAAAATCAAAGTTACAAAGTAGAGTCAAAACTAATCCTAAAATAATTCTCTTGAAATTTATAAAAAATATATAGTTTGTTACATATTCTTCGAAATTTAAAATGTGTTTGTCCCAAGGAATGGGATTGGGGCTCCCACAAACCATAAAGAAAATATAAACAATAATTAATCTTGTAGAAGGAGGATGATGGGAGGTAAAATAAAAACAATACCTGGAAGGAAGAAAAAGAGAAGTTATCAGACTTCGATTAAAACTTTCTAGTCAAAGTAGTGGAGTAACTGGATGAAAGAACTGATAAAGAAAGAAAGATGTGATCAACATAACATTACTATGATGGTTTCTTGTATGTTTAATTTCTTGTTAGTTTCCTTTTATTGTCTTCATTAACGGTTACAGGAACCGTCTCAATTGTTTCTTGCCCCTCATTGGTCAATTTGTCGATTTCTTTCTTGAACCATTCTTCAATATAATTTTTCATTGGTGCCACATTTATCTCATGTCGTATTTTGATGTTGAATAAATCTCCTTCCAAGTCTCCCAAATCAAGGGAAATATCATGTAATACTTCTTCAATATCTTGATTCTTCACAGAGTAGTCCAATAGACAATTTTCTATGTCATCTTAATGATATTCAAGTATACCATAAAAATTTTCAACTGATAACCCTTTAAAAATATCAACTTATTCCTCAAAATATTGCTTTGTTAGGAACATTGAATTGATGATTAATTTGGGGTCTTGTACTTCGATAGTACTTCCATATAGGTCTATCTCTATGAGCCTCTTGAACAATTCTTCCCTCTTTGATATAACTTGGCTGCATGCTTGAAAAATATTATTCAAATTTTTAATCTTTTCCTTCCAGCACATGTTCAAATTTTTTATCCAACTTGGGGAGGGCAGATCATCCTCTCTTATCCTTAGTTTCTTCATTTTAGAGAATTTTTTTCCAAAGGGTATTGTTGGCACAGGGGCAGACCCGGGGTTCAACATTTCAACAACGCACTAACAAAACCTTAACTACCGACCTGTTGACGGGCGTAAGTGACACGTTGTCAACTGGAACGTCAAATCTGGACCAGGGTTGTCTAAATAACCCAAACTGTTTGGAGTGAGATGATATGACGAGTTTAACGACTCTGTTGGCCGACTAAAATCCTAAAATGACAAAAAGAAAGAAAACTAATATAAAAGAAACTATGATACTATGTACATGAATTTAATTATTTACAAGTGTTAAAACAAAAACATGAGCATGTGATTATGAATAGGGTATTTACAGTTTGCAATTTTTTGGTGGATGTCTTGCGAAATCAATGTTTTTTGCAATTGTTTATGTAGTAGATAAATAAATCACATACATTTTATATTTTCTGTTTCATATTTAAAATCTAAAGAACTAAAGAATACTAATAAAACACAATTTGAAATAAGAACAAAATAATAGTCAAAGCCAATTTAAATTATTCTTATTTCATTGATAAATAAACTAACAAAAGAAATAGAATACGAATAAACTAACCTGCAATTAATCAACTAATGAGTTTATGTCTCTACACAATTAAAACTACAAGTTGTCCTGTCTATGAGGAAAACCTGTAACAAGCTTGTGCTAACATTCCCAGAATAAATTCAAAGGTATTTTTTGGAGCAAAGATATAAGAGCAGAGTAATAAACATATTGATCTGATTATCTTGTAATGATGAACACTTATAGTAAAAGAAATTTAATATAAAGTATAATACATCACTTAACATCAAGCATAAATCAATGATATTTAAATGAAATAATGATCACATATGTAATATATGAACAAAAAATTACAGACAAAATTTAAAGTGCTTAATAAAATGAAATATCATATGCTGATAAGACTAAAGTTGTATAACATATTAACTTTCCATAATATAAAAGGAAAACTGTAATGGGAAAGCGCCACACTGTTCTAAAGACGAGGTGTGAACAACTTGTCCATATAGTCTTGAACATTACATGTCCATAATGCATCCAAATCAAAGATGTTTTTGCTAGAAAGAGTGAACATTATTTAAACTAGTTCAGGATCCAAATGCTCATATCATACAAGATAGAGTTGAATCCCCCAAAATCAAATAATATTACAAAAATAGTGAACTGGAAACCACTCATACATGAGTTGGTTTGTTCAAAATAAACTAAAGTTTTATAAAACATAAAAAAGGGAGAAACTACTGAACATTTGAGCGTATAATTCAAAGTGTTTGTTCCATGCAATCAACAACATAATCTTCCATTTCCTGTGAATAGAAAAAATGATATGATATATTAGAAAAACAATTACTAACCACTTATTATTATTCAAAAGAGACTAGCTATAGAATCATAGATTTTGTAGCTAGTCTTATTTTTAGCAAATGAAATCAAAATTTAAATCTACCTATTTCGACTTTGATAACAGAATTGAATGAAATAAAAAAAAAATCGCTTTACCATTAAAAATGAGCCAAAGAGGGATCTGACAGTTCGGAATTTATAATTTCTTTAAAATTGGTTGTGTTCTTAATGATTATATTTCCAGCCCTCTTGAATCGTTTATTCTCCCTCTCTATGTGTGTCTTCAGTTCAAGGTTCTCTTGTTTCAATAGAGCGTTCTGAGCATCCAATCTTTTAATTCGGGCCTATAAGAGAGGAAAATCTATATAGTAATTCTCTATCCAGTCGAGGAAGCTATCACAATGCATCGGGGAAATGGTAGATCAACATGGGACACAATCAACAAGGGGTGCTTCATTTTTACCTATGGTTCGTTCCAAATCACGCCCGATACCAGAAAATCCTTCTTTACCCTTAAGACACAGGAGAAAATTGGTCACGAAATCATATTTTTTAACATGGGTAACAACCTCTCTCCTGGAACACTGATTTTATGGGTCTTCATGAGCCAAGAAATCCTCTATCTCACGATCTGAACACCGATCATCGATATTGATTGAATTGATCGAGATCGTATGATTACCTTTTCGATTTCTTAGTTTTCTAGAAATCAAACGACCGTCATTCTTATTCCTGAAACTTAAATCCGTGCTCTACAACTTCTTTCCTTTACGAAAATTCTTGACAATGAGATTATCATTAATGTTTAAACTAGAATCTTTCATAGGCACAGGAGGATCCTTTTCTTTTAATTTGAAAATCACTTGTTCTAGAGATCTTCCAGGTGAAAACCTACATGGTAATTCTTTATCCACAAGGGTCTCATTAACAACAGAAACTGGTCCAATAAATTGTGGGCCATCAATTGAATTAACGAACTAGATTTCAGCTACTAGTCTGTCCGAGTTAGGGTTTGCAGTTAAAAGAGGGTTGGTTGTAGCTTCATCATGGGTGAATCCATTTCTTATCAGAAAGGTTTCCCAATTGTCACCTATCTTCGACAGGTGATAAACCAACAAGATTTTAACGATTCCATGGTGAAACAGACTCAAATTGATACCTTGTTGCTTATAATGCTTGGACATTTTGTAAAGACTCATCAATAGGTAAAAAGGAATATCCAACTCAAACGCTATGAAATTCATAAGAAAATGGATGTGGTATAGAAAAATCATTCCATATCGACCTTCACACGTAACAAACTGCTTCAGAATTAAAAGGAGACTATGCCATCTATGTTTTAACAAATCGGTAGGAATACCTTTTATACAACAAGTGGTCTTACGGGAATCCATGAATAGACTCCATGGGACATCTTCTATATTAGCGTTCTTAAACCACCTCTCAACTTTAGATGGGAGTCTTTTCGCCTTGCTCAGAAAATCCTCTGTTAACTCCAACTATATATCCCCAATCTTGGCCTTAAAATCGTCGAAAGTCTATGCAAATTCTTTAACAATTGAGAGGTTGTAGCCTTCGAACTTTTTGAGGAGCACATCCCACCCATGAGCCTTCAGGTTGTCAATAGCGTCATCATGGGATAGAAAATATTGGCATACGTTCGGCTCGATAGGAACGATGGGTGCCATGACCACTGTGATAAGGATACAATTGAAATCACCAAGGCTAGGTTTAGGTTCCCAACGGATGAGCAATAGAGATAGGTCTAAATGGGATGTAATAGCACGAAAATCACAGAGTCTGGGGGATATCATAACTCAGATATGAGAATTAGGGAAAATTAAAACCAGAAGGTTTGTAAGAATCCAAGCCATTTCTCACGATAAGTTCCAAACCCTACAGGGTACAAAACCCCATACGTATCATGAATGGTCTCATTAATATTTCGGGCCAGCAAGGTAAGGCGAAAATTTAAGTACAACATGTTTGTACTCATTTGCATAAATGTTGATATGACAATCAAACTCATAAGAACAATATCAACAATTAACCAAGGTTCTTGTGCATTCAAACATTTCAACAATGAACTATAGAACTAATGAATTCATAATAACCTTAATACACAAAGATTTCAATAGTGGATTAATGAACCATTTCATAAGATTTGAATTTTAATGATATATGGGTGACTTTTAAAACGATATTTAATAGGTAAAAAGATTATGAAACAATGCTAAGTTTTATGTTTAAATTCATGCTTACAGTCATGAATTAAAAATAAAACAAACAAAAATGAAAACAACAAAAACTCAATAAGGTAAACGTAACCTAATCATCACCTCGAAACTAAAAAACATAAATATTTACAAATAGAAGGTGATGGAAACTACAAAAAGGTATGATCTTTTGAGGGGAATTTGATTAAGAATACAAATTATTGTTGGCTGCCAATAATGGTGACATATTGGGCGAAGCAGTTATCTCTGCATCACCATAAAATTCATGTTAGGGTGAATCAGATGAAATGAATTTTTCAGAAATAGTTAACAACAATTCAAGCATATTGATCATAACTCAGAAAATAATGCAGTTTAGCATCAAATATATTTTTTTCTAAAAAAAATGTCATCGGTTATCCAACTTAGATTACGAGTGTAATGATTTTTTATTCATTTGAATTCGATACTATTCACAGGGCCACTATTTCCAGCAGGCATCCATAGCCTCGACAGGGATGTCATTTGACCAACTCTAGTACCTCTATCATATCCAAGAGTCATTCAATCATGATACAGGACATATTTTCACTTTGATCAAATTGAAAACAGACTTGAGGATCTTCTTGAACTCAGCATTGCTTCGCTACCAACAAGCCTGCTTAGTACCCTGCCGAAGTTGCCTTGGTATCATGCATGCATTTACCTGCTTCCAACAAACCTGTTCAGTGTCCCAGCAGGTTTACATACACTTCCCACACATTAGCGTGCTTTCAACCCTCTAGAATTTGTTTATAGTTTGCAGAACTTAATGATATTCAATAGGGAAGGGTGATACTGAAAATCTTGTAGTTTGGAATGTAAAAATTTTATCTTTCACCAATTAATCTTTTGTTTTGATGACCCTCATTATGACTTGGACACTTAGATTTCGGTTAGGAAATCATCTCGAGGATGGGAAGGTACAGTTGAGTTGTTTTTCTCAAAACAGGGACATCGTTAGAAGTTTATTAATGATGATCACGTATACTTGTAATTTCAATGAGAAACCATAAACACTTATTTGAACAGAAAACGACTTTTGTTGATCTCAGTTTTAGCACTTACCACTCAGGTGCTTGGAAAGTAATAAGATGTTGCTAACGAATGCAAATTATGATTCCCCTTAAAAAAATGAGATGGTGACTTAGACACAATTATTCAAAAAACACATCAAAACCAAGAAAAATGAAAAGAACCAAACACAAAAATAGAAAAAAAAATTAAAAATATATATATTTACAAAAGAATGGAACATAAATCATTAGGTGAAATACTTCTTGAGAGCCTGGCCATTCACTGGGAAAGTGTCTAGCTGTCCCTCCAAATTATACAGATGGAAAGAGCTGGGGCCCAATTTTTCAGAAATTACAAATGGTCCCAGCCATAGATTCTGAAACTTAGTGTGTTTCCCCTTACCCTCATGAGCTTTATCCCACTTGAGAGCCAGATCTCCTACATCAAAATTTCTATATGAAGAAGAATTTGAATCAAACCAAATTTTTACAATTTGTTGATGTTGATCCAGTTTCTACTTTGCTTGTGTTCTTACTTCCTCCAGTTTTAATAAGGCATTTATTCGATTTTCTAGAGGAGGGCACTCCTCTTCTTGAACTTTCTGTGACAATTGCAGAGAAGGAAGTAAAACTTGTGGAGGAAGAATCGCTTCTCTTCTGTAGACGAGGAAGAAAGGGGAATTACCAACAGAGGCTTTTGGGGTCACCCTATCATCCCAAAGTGCATTATACAATGCATTGTGCCAGTTCTTGTGATTTTCTGAAACTGTCCTTTTAATAATCTTGATTAAATTTTTATTCGTCGATTCCACCAAACCATTTCCTTGAGGATATTAGCTTGCAAAATACTTAAGTTTAATCCATTTTTCCAGAGAAAATACGTTCATCTCAAGGGATGAAAAGTAAGAGGCATTATCAAAGACCAGACATTCAGGAATGCCGAATCGAGTGATGATATGGGAGTTCATAAAAGATACTACCTAACTGGTGTTGACCACTTTTAAAGGTACAACCTCAGACCATATTGTAAAATAGTCTGTTGTTGTAAGGATATACTTGTGCTGCTGCAAAGAAGAGGGATTAATTGGTCCTATGATGTCAAGGCCCCATTTTTGAAAAGGGGAATCTACAGTAACATGATGCAAAGGGAAGGTTACCTTTTTTACCTATCCTACGGCCTTTTGGCAGATTATGCATTTACGACACAACGCATGGGCATATTTAAACAATTCAGGACAATAGTATCCAGCTCTTAACACTTTATGAGCAGTGGTATCTCCACCAAAATGACCACCAGCTTCACCTGCATGAAGTTCACATAGCACCTTTTCTGACTCTTCATTTTCTAAACGATGCATAAGAACACCATCAAAGTTCTTTAGAAATAATACATCATTTATTAACTAGAAAGATGCAGATTTAAGCCTAAGTGATCCTCTATTTTTAGGATCAATATTATAGGGAGAACATCCATGTGTCAAATAAAATTTAATTTTTTCATACCAAGAATTGGTAGTAACTTGTACACAACTGATCTATTTTTCGTCAAGCTGATTCACAGTTGAGGTGTTTATTTGACTTTCTTATTCTTCAACCGAATCAAACACTAGCTTACACAGGCCTTGACCTCTAAAAATCTATGAAGGGGTTATTTCAAGGTCATATTCCTATAATGACATCATCCAATTTTCCCTTTTCTCACCCAGTTCTTTTTGCACTAACAAGTTTCTTACAGCTGGGTAAGGAACAATAAACTTGGTTCTGGATTTCAACAGGTATGACCGAAAGTGTTTTACTTCTTTGAAGATAGCATATGCATGTTTATCAACTGTTGGGTAGTTAAGATCTGCTCCTTTTAAAACTGATCTCATGAAGGTAATGTGTATCTCATTGCTTTTAGTGTTTTTCTGTGTTAACACAGTAGCATAAGGTCGGTCAGAAGCAAATGTGTAAAGAGTGAAATCCTAAGAAAAATCAGGGCTCATCAAGGAAGGGTCCTCTATTATTGGTTTTTTAATTGAGTCAAAAGCCTGACTTTCTTGTGGTCCCCAACGATACAAAATATATTTTTTAATTAAATTCTGTAATGGTCTTACCATTTTTGAGAAACTTGGGACAAACCTTTTGACTAAATTAATCTTGCCCAAAAAGGACTGCATGGATTTTTTGGAAGAAGGAGGGGGGAGTTTAGCAATAGCTTGGGTTCTTTCAGGATCAATAATCATTCCATCCTTAGACACTATGAGCCCAAGAATTTTACCTTGCTCCACTGCAAAGACCGATTTCTTAGGGTTGAGAGATATGCCAAACTTGTGGCATCATTCCAGGACAACCCTGAGGTGAGACAAGTGGTCTTTCTTGTTTTTAGAGAAGACAGTGACATCATCAAGGTAGACCATGATTGATTGGTTAATGACGCCATGGAAATTAATATACATTGCTCTCTGAAAAGTGGCACCGACATTTATTAGTCCAAAAGGCATTTTCTTGTAGGCATAAGTGCCCCATGTACATTCAAAGGTGGTTTTAAGTTGATCTGAGGGAGACATGAGGACCTAGTTGTATCCCAAAAACCCATCTAGCAGAGATATTATTTTAAAGCTAGACACCTGCTGTAGAATTTGTTCCATTGGAGGAACAGGGTAGTTGTCTATATCAGATGCTCAGTTTAGGTTATGAAAAGCGACACAGAGTCGAATTTCACCACGTTTCTTCCTTACAGGGACTAAATTCGACACCCATTGCGTGTTCCTAACCGAGAAAATTATCTTTGCAGTTAGTAATTTGTTTAGTTCTTTTTTAACAGTGGGTTCCAATTTAGGATGCATCTTCCTCAATTTTTGTTGAAAAGGATGAGTCTGGGGTTTCATGGGGATAACATGTTGTATGATGTTAGGGTCGAATATTTTCAGGTCATCATATGCCCAAGAAAAAACATCTTTAAATTATTTAAATAACTTTATAAAATCAGATCTGTCTTTCTCAGAACATCCCTTTCCTAGATTAATATTTTGAGGATTATCCTTTGCTCCTAAATTAACTATCTCATAAATCAAAGAAAAATTGTTAGTTTTACAATTTACTGTCCCTCTAAATTTATCATGCAAGGCATAAAATTTCTCTAGTCGTATGAAAAATCTAGGGATAGAGTTTACTAGCTCGGATGTCGATTCAGGAGATCGAGGATCAAATATTACTGTGAAATTCTGGAGGTTCTCATCATGAGTACCTTCATCAATGGCTGCACTTTGGAAGGTGTCTTCCATATGCAGGATGTTGATAATCTGTTGTTCATCATCGAATACTCTCCAATTTGTAATGTTATCCAGGATCGACGGTCTGAATAACAATTCAATTGAAAACGCATTAGGGGAAAGACCTTCAGTGGGCAATATTTTAGAAGCAAAATTGGCCAATAAATCAGCTTCTGAATTACTCAACCTAGGAATGGAATTTATGTTGAATGCTGAAAATTTGTGCATTAAACTCCATACCTCTATATGGTAGCTTTTCAGATGTGGTGATAAGCAATGTATGGCGTTTCTTACCTTCCTAACCACGATTTCTAAGTCACCAAATACTATCAAATTTTGCACGTCCATATCCAAAGCTTTCCTGAGTCCTTGTAGAAATGCTTCGTACTCGATCGTGTTATTGGTAAATTCAAACTCTAACTGGAAAGAAATAAAAGTCTTATTACCTGTAGTATCGATGAGTACACAACCAACACCTTCTCCTTCTATGGATTTGGATCTGTCAAAGTATAAGGACCAGATCTATGCATCATTGAAAGTACTTGGCATACTTGGCATAGCAAGTGTCTGAGTATAGGTTACAACTTCAGATTTCTACGTAATCAATGATGGGAGAGATTTCGGTCATGAAATTACCAAAGAAGGTATTCATTCCACGCATTTCAAATGAATTAGCAGATGTAATGAAAGGTTCATTTTTGTCATTCAGATCCATTACAATATTCTTAAGATAACATTCTCTTTTTATCCTGATTTTGTTGGGCTGTCCATTTTTAGGTAGCCACAAGTGAGACCAATATGTGGCAAAGTAATCGTGTAGCTGTTCTGACCAATCCCTGCTTAAAAACAAGCCATAAACTTCAGGGATATAAATAATAATAATATCAATTATCTGATGAACCTTAGGATTGGATGATAATCTAATCAACACATTCTTAATCTCACCAAATACTTTAACGTTTGTTCGATCTAGCTGAATGATTTTAAGATCAGAAGGTTTAACTTCTGCATTAATTTTTTGGAAAAAAGATAGAGGCGTCATGTTTGAGGATGCACCGAAATCGACCATGCAATTATGTACATTCCTATTAAAAATTTCAAATGTTAACAAAAAAGGAGGGACATTTTTTCGAGCATTAACAACAGAATTTTGTTGATTTTTAGTTGTTGTCCCTAAAACAATTTTATCTACATTTGCTACATTTTTTCTTCTAAGTTCCTTTTATCTGGAAGTTCATATGTCGTTTTAGTTGGGACTGTTTTGGTTGTATTTAAATCAATTTCCACTTATTTTTTTCTTCTAGGATTTCTCTTTTTATTGTTTTCAACGATGCTCTGAAGCATTTTCTGCAAAATAAGGGGAAATTTGAGTAGTTCAAAAAAAAATATTAGCCCTCAATTTTTTCAAATCTTCAATTAAATCGTATTCTAAAATTGGGGTTGCTAAGCCTTGTTTAATTTCAGTCTACTTTTACTATTTCGGAAACACATTTTTACTTGCTTCAGAAGGGGGTTTGTTTTGGGTTTTGCTTCTTGTGTTGTAAGGGTGGACAATTTCAAAGTTTGCTTGGAAAATACTATGCGAAAAGTGACCAAAAATAGGAGGAGATGAATCCTCTTCTTTTGGTATCTCCTCTCCAACTGTATCATCAGAATTTTTAGGAGGAAGAGAATCAAAATTATCATGTGCTTCTAAGATGGTTTGTAAAGCATACTATAAACTTTCAAAATTTATACCTTTTGTGGTCGGGTTTGGCCAGTTAGGGGGAAAAGGTTTTCTGAATTGAGGTTTAAAACTTCCTTTGCTTGTGGATGCCTCCTCGGCTAATCTATTCAATACAACGACCTGATTAGACAATTTTTGGAAAGATTTTTGCAAGCATTCTAAGTCTAAATTTTCTTGTTGATTCTTAAGTTGAGGTGGCCTAGTGAGAATTTCTATTTTCTTGTTAGAAGATGGGGTTGTTTCAGCTTCACTACTAAGATTTTCTTTTAAGATTAATGTATCATATTCAATTTGGCTCGCCTCCTCAAAGGCTTATAACAAAGTGTTCTTTTTAGGCCTTTTTACCCATATGGCTATATTATTGTGCAAGGCTTTAGCATAATATGCAACAATCAAACTTTTTGTAGGCATCAAATCTACAGGGATTTGGTTCTTTAACGTTAAAAATATTTGGTTAAAGTCTTTCACTTTTTCCTTAGGATTCATTTTTAAGTTGGAGAGTTCCATAACCAAGACTGCCAAAGATTTGTCGTCTCCAGATTTTTCTAAGAAACAAGTTTCAAACTTGTCCCAAGAGACAATGGTTTGGGCCTACTAAGAAAAATACCATGTGGAGTCATTTACCTTAAACATATAAGGAAATAATCTACATACTACATACTCGTGCTCAACACTTCGGATTCTAATGGCCAACATAAATTTTTTGATGTGATCCATAGCGGATTGCTTTGAATCTGGGCCAAATTTGGGCAGCCATTTCTCTGGATGTTTCGGTCATGGGTGTTGGGACCCAGGTACAACCACGACATCTTGATCGAGCCAAGGTCTGGCAGGATTATTTTGGTTCTCCATGGGAGTTGATGGTGTCAAAGGATGAGATGGTTCTGATGAAGAAATCCCTTCGTCTGAAGACTCTCCTCCTGAAGAGTATGGAGAAGAATCAGGTGGATATGGTGGAATATTGGTTCCTCCTACTCCAAGAATGAGTGTTACAGTAGGATTGGTATTATTTCCACCTAAAGGGTTTTGGAGCAGACCAGTTCCTTGAAGTTGTTCTCGGATATCCGAGAAATCAAGGGGTTGATTTAGTGGCCTACCAGGTTGTCTGATACGGGCTAAGGCACTATGGGTTTTTATGAGTGACTAATGAAAAATTTCTTAGACGTCGACCCCTTGAGGAACTGGTGCCACTGGTTCAACGAGAAACTCAGGGTTATCGTTTGAGGAAGTTGTTGTTTCAAGTGTAATGTTATTGTTTGAGAGACTACACAGTATGATAGGAGAGAGGGTGTGTGGGGGAGGAGTCTTGTGACCTCCATGTGCCATCAATTTAATTCATGACCTACTTTTAGCGCCATTTGTTGATGAGCGTAAGTGACACGCCGTCAAATGGAAGGTCAAATCCAGAGTGGGTTTTTTAAATAACCCAATCCGTTTGGAGTGAGATGACCTCATGGGTTTAATGGATCCGTTGGCCAACTAAAATCCTAAAATGAAAAAAAGAAAGGAAACTAATCTAAAATAAAACACGATACTATGTACATGAATTTTATTATTTAAAAGTGTTAAAACAAAAACATGAGCATGCGATTATGAATAGGGTATTTACAGTTTGCAAGTTTTTGGTGCATGTCTTGCGAAATCAATGGTTTTTTCAATTGTTTATGTAGTAGATAAAAAAAGCACATACATTTTATATTTTATGTTTCATATTTAAAATCTAAAGAACTAAAGAATACTAATAAAACACAATTTGAAATAAGAACAGAATAACAAACACCAACAGCGACAAGATCGGAAGAGCGTCGTGTTGGTGNTATATTTTATGTTTCATATTTAAAATCTAAAGAACTAAAGAATACTAATAAAACACAATTTGAAATAAGAACAGAATAACAGTCAAAGCCAATTTAAATTATTCTTATTTCATTGATAAATACACTAACAAAAGAAATAAAATACAATTAAACTAACCTGCGATTAATCAACTAATGAGTTTATGTCTCTGCGCAATTCAAACTCCCAACTGTCCTGCCTGTGAGGAAAACCTATAACAGGCTTGTGCTAACATTCCCAGAATAAACTCAAAGGTATTTTTTGGAGAAAAGATATAAGAGTAGAGTAATAAACATATTGATTCGATGATCTTTTAATGATGAACACTTATAGTAAAATAAATTTAATATAAAGTATTCATGTAATACACCACTTAAAATAAAGCACAAATCAATGATATTTAAATGAAATAATGATCACAGATGTAATATATGAACAAAAAATTACAAACATAATTTAAAGTGATGAATACAATGAAATATCATATGCTGATAAGACTAAAGCTGTATAGCATATTAACATTCCATAATATAAAAGGAAAAATGTAATGGGAAAGCACCACACTGGTCTAAAGTCAAGGATTGAACAACTTGTCCATACAGTCTTGAAAGTTACATGTCCATAATGCATCCAAATCAAAGATGTTTTTACTAGTAACAGTGAACTGTATTTAAACTAGTTCAGGATCCAAATGCTCATATCATACAAGATAGATTTGAATCCCCCAAAATCAAATAATATTACAAAAATAGTGAACTGGAAACCACTCATACATGAGTTGGTTTGTTAAGAAAAAACCATTTTTTTATAAAACATAAAAAAGGGAGAAACTATTGAAAATTTGAGCGTATAATTCAAAGTGTTTGTTCCATGCAATCAACAACATAATCTTCCATTTCCTGTGAATATCAAAATCGATTTGATATATTAGAAAAACAATTACTAACCACTAATTATTATTCAAAAGAGACTGGTGTTGGTGGGCGAAATTGACTGTCCGTCAAATGGAAGAACGAGGCTGGTCTGGGGTTGTCTAAATAACCCAAGTCGTTTGGTGTAACTTGTTCTGACGGGTTTAATGGCTCGGTTAGCCAATCTAAAAGTCCTAAAAGAAACAAGTAAAAGAAATGAAATAACTAACTAATTACTAAACACTAATATATATATATGTACATATGTATAATGTATCTGTTGTAGATATATTTAAGCAAAAGATATACAATTCTTACTTATGTACATAATTTATAAACTGCAAGTTTTAATCGAAACTTACGAAAATCAATGCGAAAAATTATTTCTCTAGGAAGCAGATAAAGAAAGCACATAA
>JASDQU010105862.1:19621-30233 GCA_032191745.1 Picea mariana
ATAATAATAATAATAATAAAATTAGAAACAAAACAAAAATAAATTTAAAAAAAAATGAAAAACTTAAATGTTAATCTAAATATTAAAAAAAATCAACCTAAATAATTAAAAATATAATATATGGTAAATCTTAAAAAAATAAAATTAAAATTAGAAAAAAACAAACATTATAATTTAAATGATTAAAAATTTTAGAAATGAAATACTTGAGGGAATCACCCCCTCTCCCTTTGCCACGAAATGTTGGTCGCAGGCTTGACTGTTCGGTGGGGGAGGCTGGGGCGATGCCTTGACATCTTCCCCCTCCCTCTTTGCCATACAAGTAATCACATTCAATGAAAAGGGGAGGGGGTGATGCCTTCTCCAGTGATTTAATTTTTTTTTTTGGTTAATTTGTCTAGATTTTTTGGGCGGGATTAATTTTGGTTTGAGAAATCGTGATTTAGGGGCATTTAAATTGTCAAAATTATTCATCGATTACATCCTGCCTCAGTGACATCAGCTTTTAACATGGTTGGATTTTTTGTCCCAGCAAGGTTCAAACTGGTGACTTTTCAACACGGAGTGGCTTAACAACATACTCTGTCACCGACTGTCCTACACCTCGAGGACCGCGAATTAAATTTTTTATTTTTAATCCTTTAATTCCAACCAGTTTTAAAATTTTTTTTAATCATTTAAATTATAATAATAAAAAAAATTAATTTAATTATTATTATTATTATTTTTAATTTTAATTTTAATTTTAAGTTTTTTTTAAGATTTAAATTATATTTTTAATTAGTTAGTTTGATTTAAATTTTTTAAAACACCTATATTTTAGTTTTATGTTTTTTAATGTGAATTTTTTATAAATTTTATTTTAGGATTAAAAAAATATACAATAATAATAATAATTTATTTTTAAAGTCACAGAGAAGCCACACCAAATTGGTGTATGAGACCTCTTTGTTTGTGGGACAAGGGATCCCCCTCCGCCCAACGATTTGACCGATAAAGTCTACGGAGGTATACATACCCTACCCCCCTCTGGACTTGAACTTGTGACCTCTTGAGAGGAAACACATGTTCTTAACCATTAGGCCCACTCAGGCTGTATAAAAAAATTGTGTTTTTTAATTGTTTTTCAGTTTTTTGTGTTTTAAATTTAGAATTTTAAGTGTTATTTAAAAAAAAATGACATTTACTTTTTTTTTAATTCATTTGTTTTTTTATCAAAAATTGTGATTTACATTTTTTTTCAATATTTTTTTTGTTCTTTATTTTTAAAAGATTTTCAACAATTTTTTTGTTCTTTATTTCTAAAAAAAAATGTTTTTTTTCCTTAAAAAATGAATTTGTTTAGTGGTGTTTTCTTTTCCAATTTAATTATTTTCTTAGTGTAAATCATTAAAACAAAATAATAAATAAATAAATTATCAAGTAATAAAAGTTTTAGATTTTTCCCGAGGGTGTAGATTAGTTGGTGATGAGGTGTAGATCAATTGGTGAAGAGTGCTCTATTAAGGCACTCCTTGTGACATCATTTGGTTCGAACCTTGCAAAGTCACGTGTATCGCGCGTGGGACCACATGGGTATGCCTGGAGGTTATAGTGGTAGTGATCACAATCGACCACATGCCACACGATTATGAGCTTGCCCAGTTTTCGATTCCACCAGATACAAAAAAATAGCACTTTTAGATTTAGGAGTCGATTTTTAGTGTTGTATTTGCAGTGGTGCTAGTGGTCAAGGCCCCGTTTCAATTAGGTAATAGTTTTGACTCCAAAAAAAAAGTGGTGCTATTGGTAGCATTACTTTTCAATTTGGGGGTCAATTTTAGGGTTATGTCTACATTGTGTCGCAATGTCAAGGCTTCGATTTCAAACAAGTTGCAATTTTTAACCACCTCCCTAAAAAATGGTGCTATTGATAGCACCACTTTTTGATTTGGGGGTTGATTTTGGTGTTTTTAACCCCAAAAATATGATATTTTTGGGCTAGAGTTCTTGTTTTGGGGTCACAGTTCTCATTAAGTTGGTAACTTTGTTTGGACCGTTTCTTAACCTCAGAGCCTCTAGTGGAAGGGAATTGGCTAGTGAAGTCGTGGGTAGAAACAAGTGACCTCTTTGATCCCTACCCATTCTCTTTAAGTTGGATAAGGAGGATTTGAAACCATCATCTCCTTTGAAGTTCAATCATGCTTGGCTCCTTAAGGAGGACTATGAAAAATTTGATAGCCTCAGTTTGGACTCACCTGCAGTTTGGAACTAGCATTTCTTATGTGCAACAGTTCTTGGATAATTTGGCTTTGGTGAAAAAAGCCACCAAGGCTTGGGTGGCCCCTTTCAAGGAAAAATAATAACCATCTCTTAAGGATACTAAACTAAAGATAAGGACTTTGTTTGAAGACAATCCTTTAGGAGTTTTCATAGACAAAGAAAAAACAACTAAATCTAAAATCTCTTGAGTCTCATAGACAAGATCTCCTGAACAAGGAGGAAATCACTTGACGACTTAAAATTTGAGCAATCTAGGTTTAGGAAGGAGAAAATAATAATAAGTTGTTTCATCAGTTTGCAGACTGTCATAAGAACTTAAATACCATATAGGAACTCAAAACCCGATGGTGTAATGGTGAAATATTTTCAAGATAAAGCAGAGGTGGGAGTCATTTGTTTCAATAAGATTTTCAAAGAACCAATGGATTGCTATATTAAAGAGACTCTTCAGGTGCTAAGTCTAATCCCTCATTTGATTAACAATGATATGAATGATTCTCTTGAGGTCAAGATAACTGGGGGAAAACTCCTTTCAACACTCTCCTCTCTCAAAAAGGGGAAGAGCCCGAGCTCGAACGATTTAACAATGGAATTTTACTTGGGTTTCTATGATCTCCTCAAGGACAACCTCCTAAAAGTAGTCCAGAAATCTAAAAGCTCGAGAAACATGTTTGGTTCCTTTAATACTACTTTCATCGCTCTCATCCCAAAAAAATAGGAAGCATAGACCCTAGATGACTTCAAGCCCATCTTGTGTTGTATTGTAATCTATAAAGTAGTCTCCAAAGTTTTGTCCAACATATTGAAACCCATTTTAAGCGAATTGATCCCTGAAGAGTAGTTTGGTTTTTTGAGAAAATGCCAAATTCATGATGCAGTGACCATAGCATTGGAGGATCGTCACTCCATAAAGCAGTCTAGGCTCTTTGTGGTAGTTTTAAAGCTTGATCTTTCTAAGGCATACAATAAGGTAATATGGGTTTACCTTAAGATTTTTCTCCTGAAGATGGGCATGAATCTTTCTACAATCAACTGGATTATGGGATGTATTCAGTCTATTTCTTTTGTGGTCTTAATTAGTGGAGCCCCCTCCAAGTTCTTCCAAGCCTCCAGAGGCCTTAAACAAGGATGTCCTTTATATCCTTTTATTTTTCTATTAGTTGTTGAGGGACTCAATATGCTCATAAAGGAATATAGACTAAAGGGTGAATTGAGAGGAGTCAAGATAACTCCCTCATAAACAATTATGCACCTTCTTTTTGTGGAAGATTTCCTTCTCTTTGGTGTTGGATATCCACAAGACTTTTGTGCCTTAAAAATGATTTTAGATCTCTATTGCATGGCAACAAGAATGGTGATAAACCTCACAAAGTCTTCTATGCTTTATAATATCCTCTCAGAGGAAGTTTGAGGGAGATGAATCTCTTGCTTCCCCTTCCCTATTTTGAAATAGACAAGGGCTTCAAATACTTGGGCTTGTTTTTAAAGCCCAATTCCTATAGCTTCAAGGACTGGATTTGGATTTATAAAATGATTAAGGCTTGCATCTCCTTTTGGGATAATAGGTGGATCTCTTCGGGAGGTAGACTAGTTCTTTTCAAATTAGAGCTTGAAGTTATCCCAATGTATTGAGCTTTGATCGCAAAAATTCCTAAAGGGATCATGACTAAGATAAGGAAGAAGTGCTTCCAATTTCTATGGACAAGCAAGAAGTCTTCTAAAAGTATCTCGTTAGTCAAGTGGTGAAATATTGCTCTCCAAAATAAGTTAGGTGGTTGGGGGATAAAGAATATTTATTTGTTCAGTCCATCCCTTACTGCTAAAAATATTTTTTCACTTATAATACCTCCTTGTGGGGTCGGGTCATGAGATCTAAGTATCTCAAAGGGATCACAATGGAGGAATGGTTTAGAAAAATGGGGAAGTAAAAAAAAATTGTTCCATAATCTCGAAATATTTGGTGAATTCTTTTTCGTTAGTTGGAAATTGGACTATTTAGAAGATAGGAAATGGGAAAAAATTGCTTGGGGGAGGATCCGTGGGTGGGAGCCGATGAAGATTACATGTTCTTTGAGGATATCATCATGTCTCTTCATGAACAAGGTATATTTTCTATTAACGGTTCAAAGGCTCAAAATCTTCAACAATTGGGAAGGCGAAGATGGAAGTCTAAAGAAGAGTTAGGGTTAGTTGGTGGTTTGGTAGAGGAATGACACAATTTTGTAAGTAAACTATGTAAAAACTTCATTAATCTCTCATATGAGGAGGATAATACCCTTGTATGGTCCAAGAATCCACTTATGGGTTACTATGTGATGAATTTAGGTTATAACATGCATGTTGAAGCGAATTTCCATGGAGATAGGGAATGGTGGTGGGACCAAGTGTGGAAATTTCACAGGCCTTTAAAGTCCAACATAGTGTTGTGGTTGGCTCTAAGGAACACAACTCTTACATGGGACAATGGTCTCAAAAGGGGGTGGATAGGCATGAATAAGTGCTTCCTTTGCAAATTTGATTAAGAATATGTTGTCCACCTTTTTGTTCATTTCCCCTACTCTAAGTAGTTCTGGCATTTAATAGCTCAGAAGTTTAAACTAAAGGCTCATGGAATAAGCACATTTTAGAATATTGTGTTCAAGAGTGGCTTATGGACTTAACAATGGACAACTTCAAGTCTCTTTCGTGTCATATGGTGTATGGTATCTGGTGGGCATAAAACCTCAATATTTTCCATGATAAATGTATTCCAAAAAAAGTGATTGTTGGTATAGTAGAAAAATTTACACTCGAATACAAGGTCGAACAGAAAGTGAAAAATGTGAGACAACCCACTATGCCACAATTGGATCTTGAAATCCCTTGGGGATTCTTCGACGGCACAAGCCAGAGGCATTTTCATAGATATGGAATTGGTGTGGTCTTGTATCTGAATTCCTCCCATTTCTTTCATGTGAGATATGCTCCTAGCAGAGGTTTGAACATGAAGGATAAATTCTTTGCTCTTTAGACACTCCTCTTTTTTACGTCTAAAAGTGATGTTATAAAACTTCAGGTGATGGGGGATTCAAAGACAATTATCAAATGGGAAAATAAGAAGAACAACATCAAAATAGTTTGTCTCAACCCTCTCTTGCAGGAAATTTAGTCCCTCTTCCATTTAGTCTACTCCTTCTACCCTCGATTTTTTCTCTACATGATATACCGATTCAAGATAAAGAAGGTAAAGTTGATTCATTAACTAAGATACTATGTTTAACTCTTGCAGATCTAGAAATTCAATTGAGATTGGTTATGGTGCTCAAAAATCTAGTTATAGCGAGAGATAAACTTGGTTAAGGTAAACAACTTGGGAAAATGCAAGTCTAGCTTTGGTTCAAATGCTACCAATGGACAATGGGATGTTGATGGATCGACTATTGATTTGGTTTGTATGCTGATAGATAAACTGATTCTTCAACAAGTGGTGTCTGTGCCATTACTTCCATAGCCTTAACTATATGTAGGGAAATACAATATAAAACATGGACTACTTAATGGTGCTAACAAAATATTCAAAATATATACAAGAAAAAACAAAGATGTATATGTTGTTTATATAGAATTTGTAGATGCAACAATTGGAAAATCCCAAAGAAATCAACATTGTCAACTATATGAGAAAGACATTGAACCAACATAGATACCGATACTATGAATAGAAAAATCAAATCCAACTTCTAGAAACAAATCTCAAATAGCTATTCAAAAGCAATTTTCAATACAACTAGCATGTGCTAGGAGAATACATAGAATTCAAGGTCTTACTCTAAATGGACTTGCATTTGATCCAACTGGAGTCACACTATATGGAATTATGTATACAACATTGTCAAGTGTAAAAATAATTGATTCATTGTACATTCTCAACACATTGTCACAAAAGAATTTTCATGGTGCAAGCAAAGTACTAGATGAAATGAACCATCTCACAACAAATGCATCATGGATACTAAAACACATACAAAGGTCAATATCCTCTATAAACAATTTCTCAATTTCTACATTGAACACACGTAGCCTACGCAATCATCTTGAGGACATCATACCAAATGAAAATTCGATGAAAAATATGGTTATTTGCTTCCAAGAAACTCACTTACACTATCTACAAATGACTAATCAATTAAGCAAATTCAATTTCAACATATCACATTTTGTGCATGGAGTTCTTACTTGCATAAAAAAAAGTATAGAAATAAATAAACCAAAAAACTATTTCAATGACAAAATTGAACTCATTGTGTCAAATGTGCATTCTCAACAATTAATTTACATATTCAACATGTGGGTTGCACTTTCCACATCTATTTCAACAATAATTGATACAATCGTACTAGCAAGAATATAATTAGTGCAAATTGATTTCATATTTATAATAATTGGTGATTTCAAAATTGACATCCATGCAAAGAATCAAAAGAGAAAATTGGTACAATAGCATTTGCAATCACTAGAAATGCAAAAGATAACACATAAGTTTCTACAAAAAAGAAAATATGTTATTGATCACATTTGGACAAACCTACAAATTAAATAATTCGAAGTCCATATATCAGACGCATATTGGATTGACCACGACATAGTTCATGCCCTACTACACTTTGTGTGAAATTCGCATCACAGTAAGTTATTCATTATGTTCATCTATCTTTTCTTATCCACATCTATATCAAGAATGAAGTTTGAAAACAATATTGTGAATATGGTTAAGATTGATTTTTTAAGGTAAAGTTTTATTGTTTTTTTTTCATATGATTATTTATACAAATTGTTAATATCAACATTATGCTTCATCACCAAACGTCATTGGAAATCACTTGTTTTACCTTCAAAGAGTCTTGAATTAAAAAATCTTGTATATATTTTGTTATTTTATTTAAAGGATATATTTTGTACTTATTTTATATTTAAAGGATATATTTTGTTATTTTATTTATATTTTATACTTATTTTATATTTAAAGGATATATTTTGTTATTTTATTTATATTTTATATTTATTTTATATTTAAAGGATGAATTTTTTTTATAAAGAATTAAAGTTTTACCTTTACATTTTGTTGTTATTAATAGTTGCAATTGTATTAAAGAGATAGCTAGAAATATGACATTACAACTTGGAATCATTGCAAAAAATTTTCACTTCAACTTTATTTGCTCAAAATACTAGCAATCTTCCAAAGGAATTAATAATTGAGTGAAAAAATTGCAGTATCGAACACCTACAAGCACATACACTTTAAGTATGCTTTATACTCATTTTTGTTTCAACACATTATTACTAAATAGACTTATGTACTATTTGTTAACATATTGCAATTACAATTTATATAATTTCAAACAAAACAAGGTAATAGTTTAATCTTTAAGGTAATAGTTTAATCTTTATGGTAATAGTTTAATCTTTAAGGTAGTAGTAATAATGATGTTTTAATCTTTGGAGTAATAGTGGAATTTCTTTCCCTCAATATGAAATGCAGTTGAAGAAAAATTAGTGAATTGGCAATCTATACAAGCATGTGATTGAATGCTAAATCAATTCACTAAATATGATTTTTTCGCTTGTTTAGCAATGATTATTTTGTTGTTTAGTTTTGTAACACACATAATATTATGTTTTCATCATTGACGATCCTCACAATATTGAAATGCTTACAATTTTTTTTCATATTATTGTTAATTATCTTAATCCTATGCCATTACCATTATCCCCTCAAGATAATATGGTTTTTGTGTTTATTATCTATTTAGTGTTGTGTTTAGCCTATTCTTTTAAGTCAACATTGCCATTATATTTCATAGATTTTTTCCAAGTGGTTTGAATAAGATTTCGTTCAATATGATTTTATGATTTTACTGCTTCTCTTTCACTTTTATGTGATATTTACAATGACGGAAAACAAGAAACAACAACAATGGAAATAGAGGTCAAAAGGTAAATATTGCTAAATATGAATTCAAACAAATTTCCTTCCAACATTATTTTTCTAACTCACACTTTCTTTCGATGTAGAGGCACAAACCAACACCATCCATCCCAAAACATATTGAAGAGTTGACTAGTTGCAAGTTTGGAGAAGTTTTCCATGTCAATGTTGTTGTCACATACAAAACAATACTTGACAAATCACAAAAGGAAAATGATCTTTTGCGAGAAGATTTAACAAAATCCTAAGGTGAAATGATAGTAACCTTGAATGTACATGGAAATATCATTGAACGACATCAAGCAAAACTTCTTTCAGGAAAATGTGTTTGTATTACAACTTTCAAAATTGCACCCAAAACTAATTATGACCATGGTAAATCTGAATATATTATACAAGTGGATCAACACACTAACATAGAAAACATATCACTTGTTTGTTAGGAATATATCTTCATATGAAACACATCAATTAAAATACTCTTAGCAACGACAGAACAATATGTGCTTGGAACAATAGTTGCAATTGTTACCGCTTCCAAGAAATCAATGATGCAATATACCCTAGAAATCCAAGATGGTAATTCAAAAAATGATAAGGCAACAATAAGTCTATTTCTATCCGAGATTTAGCTAGCAAAAACATTATTTTCCTTTCCTCTACTTTCCATAGAAAAAAAGAAAAATTAATAAATGTGTCTTGCTAAAATGTAGCTACAATTATTTCAACATTTGCAACGCAATTTGCTTCCACTGAAGACAAATTTTCAAAGAAATAATTCTACATCTTATTATTTAGAATTGTGATCAAATGAAAAGAAGCACATCCCAATACACCATGTATAGGCTAGTCAACATTCATTGCACCATTAAGAGCAAAGAAGACATTCGATGATCTAAAAATGTTGTCTAAATCCACAAATCAGGTAAAACATTGGAACCATATAAAAATATGTTATATTACACATACTTATTATTAAAAAAATTTCACTAACACATATATCAAACCATTTCAAATAGGTTCATGAAATGATAATACCAAACATATATTCAAATATTTTTCAACTTATATGTTCAAAATGCAATTTAGTAGTAGAATATTTTGGATCAATAGAAGGAACAACGCTACATTGTGCCAAATGTCAAATTGAAACCCATTTCAATTATTCACACCAGTTAAAGTGCACCATAATCAACATAGAAAATGCAAAAGTACCATGTTCTTTAAGAGATGACATCTTAAGGAAACTATTGTTGAATTTCATAACCTTACCGTATCAAGATTACTAAAAGACAAATCTGTTGTCATCTACATATTATGCGACTTTGTTATTCATAGAAACTTTATGTTTAATTATAATTATACAATACTCCATATATATAAAAACATCACAGAATAATAAATTTCTTACTATTATTTTGTCAAAAAAAAATTCAATTAAAATGATATGTTTCAAAACATTATTCTACTAAAATATTTTAGAATTTCAATTTTGTAACACATGAATATGTTCTTGCACTTAGTTTCATTTTCAGCATACCAAAAATGACATACTATATGCAACTACAGTTTTGTAGTGCATTTTTTATTAAGCACCAAATACTAGTGTAGGAACACTAAAATGCTTTCATTTTCCCAATACCACTTTCTTTTATCATATAGATTATTTTAATCATTCTTTTTTAAAGTATATTCGTGATGTGTAATATTTTTATTTAAAATATCTAATCTTTATTAATGAAAAATATTTAGAACTAAATTTAAAGGGCTTGGTACTTTTACTCAAGGAATTGTAAATATAAATATATTTTTTTTGGTTAGTTAAGTGTACATCACATAAAATATTGAAATATTTAAATATCATGTATATGTATATATGTATTCAAATGTCATATATATATATATATATATATAATATGTTTATGTTTTTTTCTATAATATTTGTTTTCCATTTATTATGTCTAATTTTTTTATATAAGATGTGTATAGATAATCTATGATCTAATTTTTTTAAATATTTAGGTATTATTTTGTTAATAGTTGTTTTTTTCATAGAGTTAACATTTTAAAATTTAGATCTAAAGGTGTTTTAACTCATTAAAATAATAATAAAAATACTTTGAATGAATAATACTTTATTCATAAAATAGATATATCTAATAATAGAATTAGTCTAGATTCATCTTAATTCGAGATGTATCTGTGCCACTTAGGTGCAAATTTTTAACCTTTCTTCAAATTTTGCACTCTAAAAAAGGATTGCACCTAGAGAGATTTTTTATCCCTCTTGAGGCTTGATATATCAAGAGTTAAGATCGATTTAAGGCTAGTTTATTCAATGTGTATACTTTTATTGAACAAAGAAACCCTCTACAATTCAAT
>JASDQU010105862.1:34761-49978 GCA_032191745.1 Picea mariana
GTTAATTCAGCTGCTGTCTCTGGTCTCCCGGGCGCCTGCGGTGTTAATCTTCCCTTCAAAGTTTCCCTTCAGACCAACTGCAACACGTACCTTCCCTACCTTCTCTCTGGTTATTTCTTATTTGTAAAAGTGACTGCAATCCCAAAGAACTCTCTATTGAATTTGTACTTATCATATTTATATATTGAACGTTATTTTTCCACGCCGATTCTGATTTTGTTTTCGTTGGTTGCAGGATCAATTGAGAGGGTTGTTACTTGTTATTGCATCCCGCTGGAAAGATGCATACTTACTACTGCGTAAAGTCACGAGTTAGTTAGCGTACTGTTGTTATTTTCTCCTGTATATCTACCTATCTGTGGTGATCACTTTCGTTGTGATCACGACAGCAATAATGTTATCAGATATAAATAAAATGTATACGGGCTGATGCTGATGCCGTTACTTCACATGGAAATGATACGACTAGTTTTTTTTATGGGTTATGTTTAATTTTTTCTTCTACGGTAAAGACTCATATTTTAGAGTTTAAAAATCAGAATAGAGATGCGTCGTCTTTAACATATTTCTGTTACAAATATACTAGCACAGCCGCTAACTCACGGTTGGTGAATGCTGAAAGGCAGCTTACGGCTGTTAAACTTTCGATTGACGATTGCTGGTGATTCCAGCATAGAAACGGATGTCTTTATAACAGTTTTGAAGTTAATGAATGAAATCAGAGTCATTCATTTATTGTGACGACTAAGAATATTCTACTTATATTTAATCTCTTCCATAAAAAATATATTAAAAATTAAAAACCTATTAAATGTACCCATTATCAATAGATGTTATCAATAAATTATTTTATTTTTTCATTTATGTTTTTCAATTTTTTTTTTTTTTAAATTGTATTTTAAAAATTAATAAAATTATAACAAAAATTAATAAAATATTTATATTCTTAAAAACATCCGTTTATACAAAAAGCATACAAACATGCCTTTTCTTAGCTTCCTTTTTCAAATAATTTAAGTACCTCTCGACGTTGCAACATCTTTATGTGATCGGTACACTTCTCTTTGTCCCCAAGTTGAAATTTATCTTCCCTTATAAATAGGTATTTTGATATTTTACTCTCAACACATTTTTCATTTTTAAAAGGTAATTTAATAATTATTTTAAAAATAAATATAATTAAGATTTTCATTGTAATAATCTTAAAAATGTGAGTTATATAACATGATTTTTTTTTATTAATTTTATTATCAATGGAAGATAACTAATCATTCTCATATACATTTTTCATTTTTAAAAGGTAATTTAATAATTATTTTAAAAATAAATATAATTAAGATTTTCATTATAATAATCTTAAAGATGTGAGTTATATAACATGATTTTTTTTTATTAATTTCATTATCAATGGAAGATAACTAATCATTCTCACATGGATCATTAAAAAAATTAAAAATATAATTAAGATATTAGAAGTTTATAAATTATTTTATTAAAAATCTAAATATAAAATTATATATATATATATATATATAAAAATTTATTTTAAGATATAATTGAATTATTAAAATTTAATTAATAAAATGTAAACTTAGTATTAAAAAGAGTTTTAAAAAATTTATTTCATTTATGATTATTTAAAATAACAATTTATCAACTATATGTTAAGGTCTTTCTCTCTATGAATGAGAGTAGAGATGTACATGATTTTCGCTATCACTATTGATTATTTAAAATAACAATTTATCAACTATATGTTAAGGTCTTTCTCTCTATGAATGAGAGTAGAGATGTACATGATTTTCGCTATCACTATTGTACAACCATTTTATGAACAAATGTTGCATAGCAGCATAGTCTCTACCAAGTTGGGTACATGTAGGTGGCTAGAAAGTTGAAATACATGTGGTTTGCGTGCAGAACATAGTATTCCCGAATTAGTTCTTCTTGAAAAAATATAAAAAATTATCAATGTTTGAATCAAAAAATTTAGCATTACAGAATTGGTTATTTTTAAAACTAGAACATAGAAAGTCATTAGAAATAAATAAATTATACATACGAAATATGTATTTGTATAAAATATATATTTAGTAAATAAATTATACATATGAACAATGTATTTGTATAAAGTAGATATTTAGTAAATAAATTATATATACGGAATATGCATTTGTATAAGTAGATTTTTAGTTTTATAGATACGAAATTTGTAGCCCTCATTGCATATGTAGGCAGATTTTGTATCGCAGGTTCTCGGGCTAGCGCGCTGAAAATTGGGTATCTGATGTTTCGTGGTCTACAAATACCACCGACTATTCCGCAATATACAAAATGAGAGGCGTAGATACGGACTATAGAAATTTACCAGAAATTAATAATGTCTGTTATATAATAGAATAGTAATAACATCTGTTGCATCGAATTACTTTGCTTTAAAACTAAGGCTTTTTTTTGGAAAAAAAAGATATAGCATTACCGAATTAGTTTTCTTTGCACATGTTTTATAGAGCATGGAAGAACTGCTCATTCCATAATTAGCGAGTCTTTGGATCGTGGGTTGTCGGGCTGACGGTTTCAAAAATGGGTCTCTGTTGTTCCGTGCCCTACAAAAACCATCGACAGTTCCGCGATATACAAATTGAGAAGCGGGTTTGCGAACTATAGAAACTTATTATAAAATAAATAATGGTTGTTACATATATCAGGAAATTACATCAACATTTAAACCATCAACGTCGTTGAAGACCCAAAAATTAGCATACAATAGGAGACAAGAAATGTAACATATCTGAATTAGTTTTCTTTGGAACAAACAAGAAGGTTCCTGGAAACCCAAAGTTTAGTATACAATAAGGACATTTTCGAATCAGTTTTCTTTGAAATTTAACAAAAATTAATAATGTATGTTACATGTTTGTGGAAATTTAAATGCATTTGTCATATAGATTGGAATTGGGGCTCCTGCGGACCATAAAAAGAAATAAATAGAAGAATTAGGAACGTTGAAAGAAGTGTGCGATGGTAGAGAGGAAGCCCTGAAAAGAAGAAATTGGAACTTATGAGTCTTTGGTTACAGTTTTATATTTAAAGAGGACATAAGTGGATTGATAAAGAAAAGAAGATGACAACATAGACTTAAACTGGAATAATAAATAAAACAAGATGACAATATAGACTTACTATGAAGCCGATGCATTTTTGTTTCTGTTGTCGATGGGCAGTGGACTCCTATTGATCGGTTGTTGCCCTTCCTGGACGAGGCTTTCCATTCTGAGTTGGAACCATTATTCGATGTAGCTTTTCATGGGGGTTGTGTTGATTTCATCCCGGATTTCTATGTCGTAAATGTCGTTTTCTAATTTCCTTAGATCCATTGAAATACTATGCAGACTTTGTTCAATTTCTTCATTGTGTGAGGCATAGTCCAGTACCCAACACTCGTGCTCATCTAAACGATGTTCAAGTATGCCGTAAAAATTTTCGAAAGACAACCCCTTTAAAATATCAACTTATTCCCGGAATGCTTCTTTGGTGATTGACAAGGATTTTAGAATTAAGTTTGGATCTTGAACCTCGTTGGTAGTTCCAGCTAAGTCCATCTGAAGCAGACTTGTGAATAAATTTTCCTTTTCTGATATGACTTGTTTACATGATTTGACAATGAGGTGCAAGTTCTCAATTTTTTTTTTCCATCATGCTTTTACTTTTTTGGTGCGCTTTGGGGAGGGGTGTTACCCATGATTTTGGTTGTCATGATGATGTATTGGTGATGGTGTACTCAGGCTCTTCATAAGAAATTTCTCCTGAGAAAAGTTACTTTCATCTCTTCACAGAAACCTCATTTTTGGAGAAGGTTCGCAGGCTGCTAATGCATTTGCCTGCGAGAATGACCCATTCTCGCAGGTTGCCTTAAGCCAGGGTGCAAACATCTCGCACTGTGTTGAACTGCTAGGGTGCAAACTCTTCCTAAAACATGGAAAAAAGATGAATTCTCGATGCTTCTAGAAGGGAATCTTCTAGAAGAATGGGTTAGCATTCGAATGGTTATCCTAGTACTGGATTCCCTTATATTTTGGGATCATTCTTATCCAAGTAACTAATTCATTCTCTCCTATATATTGATGGAATTCTCATGGAAAAGGTTAAGCAAGATTCATTGGAGAATTGGTGAAAGAACTGTGTGAAGGACTTAGCATTGAACAACAGCTTGGAGACTCTAGCAAGTCTATCAAGAGGATTTGATCTTCTTCATGCAAGGATTGAGCAAGTGTGTGTGTCGGAGCCAAGGGCCATCGAAATGAAGTTTGTGACATCAAGGCTCAGGTTGTATTCTTTACTTTCCATTAATATGATACAGTGGCATGTCCCTTTCCCATAAAGCTATTTCCATTTTATTGTGTAATTCTTTGATCATACACATAGGTTAACTGTTGAATATATTGTGCTATCTTCACTTTGGTTGGTTTGTGTTGTCTTGGTCTTGGCTGCACAAGAGCACTAGAGCGAAGTGGGAGCAACAAAGACCCTAGGAAGCGATAATAAGGTATGTTACTTGTTTCTTCCTCCTAGTTAATTCAATGGTCAAAACCTAGGGAAAGAGTCATGTCCTATTTTGCTTTGTTCTAGATCTAGGTGGATCTAGGGAGATTAGTTAGTGTTCGCACCTACCGATTAGTCCGATAACAAAATTGGCGACTCCACTAGGGAACAAGCCCATTTTCTTTGTGGCTTTTGGTGTTTTTCTGTGGCCATTTGCTCTGGTTTTACTTTTCTCCTTTCCTATCAATCTCTGAGTCTTCAGGATATCCTGATAGACCCTCTGGGTCTAGAGGCTTTTTCCAATTTTGCTTCATTTTCCAAAATTTTGACTATGTTCAGACATTCTCGCACTGCACTTCATTGCAACCTGCGAGAATTGGTAGGGTTCACATTCTACCTTTAGGGTTCAGTACGAGGTTCTCGCACCCTGCTCAAGGGCCACTTGCGAGAATGCCTGATTCTCGCACTGTGTAATACTACTAGCCTGCGAACTCCTATTTTCAAAAATTTGGATTTGAGTTTTGGCATTTTTAACTGCCCAGATCAGTCTAGGTGCCTCATAAGAGTTTCTTGGACCATTGATTGATGTCTTTCTTGTCTTCGTTTGCGTGCATGAACAATCTTAGGATTTCAAGGCTCTTCTTGTCACTTTTGTCTTGAATTTCATTTCTTGACTTTTCTTGGTACACCATTCTCTCTGATTTCAGAGTCTGAGCATGTTTGATTAGTTAAGAACCAGTGATTGGTTGAAAGTTGAGTTGCTTGGTCTTTTATCATTTGCTTATTGTTTGAAAGATCATTTTTCTTATGTAATTGAAAAGACTATATTGGTTTTCTTTTTATTTTTGTTTTCATTGAAAGAGTGGATTGTGATTAGTTCGATAACAAGGGGATTTTCTCCTGTCTTCTTTTTAGTTCCAATGTGTTCAGGGCATAGTTGGCAAAAGGGTCCAGCTCTTGATGACAGAAAAGCTGTTCATTTTTTAAATTCACCTCCAAATGTTCAAGCAAATCATTAGCCTTCTTTCCGAAGGAAACTAAATTTTGTGATGTTTCCCAGGCTTTAGTAACTAGCTGCATTATTTTGTTGATGTTTTTCTCTACAAGGGATCTAGAGCATGCAAGGAGGGTAGAGTATACTTTCATCTTCGCTGCAGTGGTAGAAGGCACGATTTTTGCGAAAGGACTAGCAAATTCTGGTGTTGCAATGAAAGCCTGTTCAAATTCATTGAGGCGGTTTTTCAGATTGGCATAATCCGTCTCCATTCCTTCAATGGAATCGCAAAGAATGTCACCGGTTACCTGGTGAAACGAGCAGATTTTGGACTAGGTCATTTGGCTAAAGTCAATCTCTATTCGAGATTTGCCTTTCCTGTTTGTTACATCTCTCTTTTCAATGACCATACTTTTAGATTGGCTGTCAAAAATAGCACTCTGGATTACGAAGGATTCATCTATGTCAAAAAATTCGGTGTCAGATATGTCCACCGCGGATGACCCAATTTTTTGCATCTGCTCAACTTCAATTTCAATTTGCAGTTTTCCACTGTCAAGTTCGGGTTCCTCCGCATGGTCTGCATTGTTTTTTCTCTTCTTCGTTAGTGGAACTTTGTGAGAACTATCAATATTTATGTGAGGAGGGTTCTTATCTCCTCCTCCGTTCAAAGATTTTTGGGTTTCTTTCTTACTGGGATGGACCGTCGAAGCGACGCTCCGTGGTGTCGTGCTCTTGGTAGTGCTGGCAGGGGACTGGGTAATCTTCTCACTGGATACTTTACCATGTTGTCTGTACAATTTAGTTGCACTTTTCAATGTCTCTGTGTCGCAATGGGCAGAAGCAGGATTGTTTTCGATGTTGTCCCTATCTTGGGTCAGGTGTTTATGGATAAAAGAGGTGTTAAAGCCAACACCTAGTAAATGTTCTCCAAAAATGCCATTGGGGTTGAACCCTTTTAGCCTTTCAATGTATGTTAGGTTCAATTTCTTGAAATGGGTGGAAAAATTATCAATCTTGTTGATGTTTCTGCACACGAAGTCTTCGACTTTCTAGGGCAGAGGAACGAACTGTTTTTTTTCCTTGTGATGGAAAAAATGCAACCAGTGGTTGTATTGCCTTGCTATTTCTGCAAAAAACATCTTGTCTGTGATGTGGCATGGAAGGAAGGAAGGATTTTCCTTAGAGCCAAAGACCATGAGGAGACTATGATTTTCCTTTTGCTCAAGTATGCGCTTCTTGTTCAAAAACTTGTTTGCGTGGCTAGACATCTGTGGAGCATCCTTGCCTAACAATGAATCTTTGAAAACTGAGACAAAGCCATTAAAAACATCATAAAAACAATGGGAGGCATTGTGTCTCCACAGGGCGTCATGCCAGAATGTTACTGGGTCAAATCCAGAGTTTATTTTATTAGAAAGAGAAAGTTTTGGAGACGGGCAACAATACACAATTGTGAAAATCAATTAGGATGACATATAAAATTTATTTGATTCTTTGAATCGTGACAACTGGGAACAGAGTTCAATGGAGATTAGCTTTCCCCAATCGAAAATGTATTGTTCCTTGACTGTGAAATACAAAATATAAATAATTATATGGGAAACGCTTGTTGTGGATGCCTGTCCCGTTATTCTTGTAAACAACCAAGCAATTTCCCGAAATGGATTTCTAAAGGAACTTACCTGGATCCTTGTGATATATCTTCAGGAACTGTTATCGAGTCTTCAAGGAAGTCGGCTAAGATGTCCAACCTGCTATGATGTTTTTCTAGAAACTGCTTGCAGTCTTGTCCTCTGAATGTTAATGTTGATTTTGACAATTTCAACATCTCGCGGAAGAGTTGAGGTGACAAAGAAACATGAGAATGGTCGCGCAGTGGAATAGTTCTTTGGCCTGGAATATATTTTTTGGCACACGAAGAGACCACCTCCTTACAGTCAAAAACCTCAGGGACGCAACCTGCACGAGTGATTCCGGAGGTCCAAATCACTTCATTCTGGGCGGAATGAGATGAATAGTAAAAGTATGCCCTGGACCACTGGAACCTTTGGTCCTCTTCTACGAACATATTTACTGTATCTCCAAAAAACTACTGTTGACCCGCTGCCATAGGTCTACAAAGACATTTATTTGTTCCAGATGATGAATGAAATGAAAGGTTGGAAGGGATAATATAACCCTGCGCAAATTTTGGTTGAAAGCGTGTGAATGGGAGATGTCCTCGAGACTTTCGTTGATTAATGACAATCTGGATGACTGTTGCATGATGCGTTGTTAACATTAAACACTATTAATTGCATATATAGAAATGCAAACATGGTGGACATTGCAATGAGCGATTAAGCATTGAAGATTTCTTGAGCAGCCCAACACGACGACGCGTGTTGGAGATGAACAATCAGAAGCGACAAAATAAGTTTCTGCACATCTTGGTTTAATGTGTAATAATGGGATATCTCCTCGGGTTTTTCGCCCATTAATGATAATGTTGACGGTTCCTACATGGTGACATATTAGCATCAAAAGTTTCTAATTGCATAGCAAGAAAGTATGGAGGTCGCGGATAGGGGAAAAAAATTGCTACAAAATAGGGTTGCAAGGTACAACTGTTGAAGGTGAGGGTGCCAGGGTCAAATTGTATGTCTCAGAACTTTTTGATTGCAATACGCATAACTCTCTAACCGTGGCGATAAACTTGGCTAAGTATGGAGAGGAATAACTGTCGGTCAGAGGAGTCATGTGATTATATAGATGGAGATAAAGATATCTCAACCCGCCAACGCTGGAACTCGTGTTTATAGAAAGACAACTATGTATATAACCACAAAGTGATAATACAAGGGAAGAAGAAAAGGGAAAAAGGACCAACGAGTCCATGGTGGAAATGTAAATCACGGAAATTTTGAGTGCAATATGCATATCAGGGAAGAAGAACCAACAGACTTCGAATGCACTAACCTGAAACACTGACTAAGAATTTGAGATTTTGTGAATCCGTGAATAGGAGGATCGAAAATAGAGTCAGAGGTCCGGATGGTCAAATTGTATTATTTAGAACATTTGAATGCACAATCTGTAACATGGAAGAGGGGACGATGTTGGAATTCGGTAGTCAATTTCTATGTTGCGAATGGCTGGATGCGAACTGTTTCGTATTGTTGTGTGCAGCTGTCACTTGTAAGAGTCATTAGTAAGAGCATAGAAAATGTATATTAGGAAGCACATTTGTCAACCATGGTACAGTGAAGCTTGCGAGTTCGAGGAGAACACGATAGAATTGTAGATTTCCAACCCAACAACCATGGACATAAAATTGCCTAAGGTGTGATTATATACATGGAGATAATGAGAGCCATAATACAAGGGAAGAAGAAAAGGGAAAAAGGAGAAAGGAGTCGGTGGTGGAATTGCAGATCAGAGAAATTTTGAATACAAGATGTGAACTCGGTAGTTAATTTGTTTATTGTGGAGGATCGGAGTAAATAATTTGAATGCATAATTTGTAACACAGAAGAGCAGATGATGTCGGAAGAACGGATGATGTCGGAACCCGCACCTATGTCCAGTTGTCAGTACTAAAAGGTAATTTAGTATTGAAAATAATATTTTAGATTATGTTAAATACTTCATAGGGATTAGTATCCATAAACAATGGCAATCTCCACCCCGCCAACCTTGCATTCCATGTGTGAATTTGTATATCATGGAACTTGAAGGACTATTTGGAGGACACAAAATAATAGAAGTGCAATGTCGATTTAGCCAGTCCGCAGCTTCGCTTCTCAATTTGTATATCGTGGAATTTTGGGTGCTATTTGTAACACACGCAACAATGGAGGGCCAATTTTGAGCCCGCCTGCCTTAGAACCCGTGATCATAAATGTCGGTAGGTATGAAAAGGAACAACTGCCAGTTCAATTCTCCATGCGAGGATATAGATGGAATTGAAATTGGTCCCAACGCGGCAACCATGGACATAAAATTGGCCAAGTATCGAAAGCAACAACGGTTGGTCGGATTTTTCGTCTGATTGTATAGATGGAAATAAAGATATTCCAACCCGCCAACGCAGGAGCTACATATTTCGTGAACCCGCCAAAAGGAGGATCCAAACAGGTTGAGAAGGTATCCGTAGAGGAGGCGAGGCTCGAACCTTTTAATTGTATTGCTCCGAACATTTGAGTGCATAATCTCTAAGACAGAAGAGCGGATGATGTCCGATAGTCAATTTGTATATTGCGGAGACTGCAATTCCAACTGTTTCGTACCTTTGTGTCCAATTGTCCGAATAAGTGCTAATTTAGTATTCTAAATAGATTTTTAGATACTGTTAAATACTTCACAGGGATTGGCATCCGTAAACAATGGCAATCTACGCTCCACCATTTCTGCATTCTGTGTGTCAATTTCTATATCGCGGAACTGGGAGTGTTGTTTGGAGGACATTGAACAATAGAAGTGCAATGTTGACTTAGCCAGTCTGCAGATTCGCTTGTCAATTTGTATATCGCGGAATTCTGGGTGCTATTTGTAGGCTACAGAACAATGGAGCCCCATTTTTGAGCTTGCCTGCGCGCCCGAGAACTCGCAATCGAAAATGTCGCTAGGTATGGAATGTGGAATTTATGCGTGCATTATAGAATATCATGTCCATATTTTATAGTCCCATAATACATGGGAAGAAATTAAGGGAAAAAGGACGAAGGTGTTGGCAGTGGAATTGTAGATAATATATGAGAACAAGAGAAGGGCAAAAGAACTAAGTATCTCGCAGAAGAACATCAAGGTTCGCAAGTGTCGACCCCACAGTGACAGGCATACAATTGGCTAAGTATGGAAAGGAACAAAGCTCGGTCGGATTCGTCGTGTGAGGATATAGATGAAGATGTTAAAGCATGAATTGCAGATGACAGAGGTATCTTTCGTACCACTTTGTCCACTTGTCACTAGTAAGAGCATTGTTGATGTTTATCAGGAAGGATGCGAAGTTGCTAGGGATGGAAAGCAACAACAAATACTTTCAACAAAGTCAATGTGTACGAGGAACCTGCGGTGAAATTGTAGATAATAAATCTTTTCAATGAAAGATGTATATTGTAGAACGATAAGCACCTAGGTTCACAAGTGTCGTCCCCGCAGCGGTGGGCATAAAATTGGCCAAGTATGGAAAGGAACAAATCACTGATGTTGTTTCGTTGCAACATGTATATGACGAAACATGGTATATTGGTGTTGGGTACTGTGAACCCAGGGCTTGGTGCCCAGATAACTGAGCAAGTATTGGCCAAGACAAAGTTATGATATCTATTTCAATATTTTTCATACTAGCATCTATCAATGAACAAAGTTTTCATATTTATCTGAATAGTATTCATAGTAATATATATTAATGGATTGGTTGTTTCAAATGCAAATGATCTCCCAATCTGCAAGATGCTTTTCGGCTTGCAAATTTCGCTGGAAACTCAAAAATTTTGACTGCAACATGTACATAGCGCAACAAGAAACATGAATTTGCATTGTGGTCTCAACGACATAACCTCCTTATCATCTATTTATCTTGTATTCGTTGCAATGAGATCAGCAAATGTCGGCTCTCCATAAACATCAATATTTAAATTAAATTAAATGCAATCAAAATTTGGTGTGACTTTTAAGCAGTTAAAGCATAAATTGCAGATTACGAAAGTTCTTAGGCTGGAAGATGTATATGACGGAACAATGGACATAGTTGTTTAATACAACAAACCCAAACATAATTGCCTAAGCTTTGCCGAAGAGGAAGTTTTTTTGTATTTATTCCAATATTACTGATATTAGTGTATATGCACGGATATTATCAAACAGAAGAAGCTGCAATATATCCAACAAACTTCACAGGAACATTGCGTCAACAGTTTAGCCGCCTTGTCGTTACTCATTATTAATTCTATTCACAGAACCCAAAGAATGGGAGCAGGATGGGTCCTCCAATTTCTTTCTTTAAATACAGGGCCACCACCACATAAGTATGGCCTATGAAAAATTATTCTTACATGTAAAATGTAAACAAATAATAGTCCAGGTTTTATTTAGATTGAAGTACTGGGCAGCATAAACAAAACCTTGTGTTTCATGTTTAACCACACAGGGGAAGAAGGTAGAAAATACAATTAAAACAAATACCAGAAATTGGAAAATACTGTTAAAAAATAAATCGAAATTATTCTATATTCAAATAAGGTGGGTTACAAAATACAACCGAGGCTATTTTCTACAACGATTGCGATTTCGCCTGCCATTGACCAATTTAAAATATGTACATTGATGAAGCTTCTTCATAGTTTTGTACTTAATCGGTGCTGCCAAGTAAATCTATCCCACTTTTTTGAATATCTTCTCTCTTCCAGATATGGCCTGCTTGCAATGCCTGATTATTCAACATTCCTTTCTTTGTCAAGTATTAATTTCCCTCTGCTGTCGAAAAGTTGGGGTTTAAGGTGCTTTGCTTGCAATTTTCCTGACCCTTGACATCCGAGACAACTTACAAATCTCATTCGGGCCGATTTCAAAGTGGAAGGAGTCGTTCTATGTCACAACAGCTAAAGCAATGAAAAATAATTCAAGTACGTAGTGACTGGTATTCTCCCTATATTCGATCGTCTGTTTGGTTGAGAAGCTTGCCTGAAGATTTGTATGTGGAACTTCTTTTCTTTATTACAGTAAATTGGAAGGAACATCCAACCCAGATGCAAAAAGCAACTCTGTTGAGGTACATAACTTCTTCGGGCAGTAGAGGTGTGGCAAGTGCATCAAATGCTGCAGAGTGCACCAGAAAAGGTCTGGCAAGTGTATCAAATGCTACAGATGGC
The DNA here is from genome assembly GCA_032191745.1 of Picea mariana. Taxonomy (NCBI): domain Eukaryota; kingdom Viridiplantae; phylum Streptophyta; class Pinopsida; order Pinales; family Pinaceae; genus Picea; species Picea mariana. The sequence goes on from JASDQU010105862.1 coordinate 47,152, forward strand.
ATCAAAATATATCTTTCTTCATAGCCATGGAGATATGGCGGCCCACAGAAAGGTATGGAATGTTCAGAGGTGACGCCAAATATGTAGAGCCTGCAACTACATCTAGAGGAAACCGAACAAACTTTCACAAAGAACATAGCTTTCTGTCAAGTCGGGTACCAGACCCACATGCAGGTCATCATACTATGAAATATAAACTTTTGTAGTGATAATATGTCATTTTATCCACCCATACAGTTTTTTCTACCTGCCTCCAAGGTAGACAAATACTTTTGCAATCTGTACAACTCGATACAGTTGCCAAATCTGTGTTGTTGGAAGAAACTATATACTTAAATGAAGAACTATTTTGCACTAGACCTCAAAATCTATTACAATTCCCAACAATAAAACAAAGAAGTTCAACCAACAAATCTCCAGCGAACATTTTCAACGAACCAAAGCATCGAACACAGGGAGAACACCAACCAGAACATACATGTTCTGTTTTTTTCATCCTCTCTGAGTTTCTCTTTGTATAACAGAGTTTTTTTTTTACTCAAAGCTCACGTCACATAAAACCAGGATCTATTCTTTCATCTGCTCATCAATCACATCTCTAAGTTGTCTTACATGTGCATGACCAGGAACATTAGAACGAAGGCACCCTAAAGCGCAACTCTTTGATCATAGATAGAAATGACAATAAGTATTTAAAAGCAAGGTTGGATGGTCTGCCGTAGATTTTGTGTTGATTCGTTTTAATGATAGATGTTCTCGATATTTTCACTTATTAATGCCAATCTTTTTTAATATGTACGTTCAATAGTGACTACCAGCACGTATTAAAATTCCCATATCCGAGCAGATTCTGAAATTTGACATCTAAGATATGCACAATATTAAAGAGGGATATGGTGTCAAGGCCTCTGTGGGTGACATGTTCATGAAATTTGCCAAAGCTTTTAAGAAAACTAAAACTGCACAAGCAAAAAATAAAATAAAATAAAAAGTATTTCGCAAATTCGAAATGCAAGCAAAAAGAAATTACCAGATCCCATAATATTCGCTTGTCTATTCATTTTAATGGGAGATGTCCTCCAGTTATTAAAGCCCATCATTTCAAAATGCACAATATTAAAGAGGGACATGACATCAAGGTCTCTGTCGCCGACTCATTCATGAACTATGCTGAAGCTTTGAAGAAAACTAAAACTGCGCAAGGAAAAAAAATTCGCAAATTTAAAATGCAGGCAAAAACAAATTACCAGATCCCATAATATTTGCCTTTCTATTCATTTTAATTGGAGATGTCCTCGAGCTTTCCAGTTATTAAAGACCATCGTTTTGAACCTGTCTTCTCGGTTCTAACTTTTCAAAGCATATTTAATGTGTATTGGGAAGCACAGAAGGTAGCGGGAATGGAGCCCTATGTAACAGACGTTACTACTATTGTTCTATTTTTATTCACGAGCGTATGTAAAACATATGCAAAGAAAAGTAATTCGAGAACGATAGTTGTTTTGCAGGAGCCCTTGAAATTCAAATAGTGCGCAAGCCCGATTTTCATTTTGTATATTGTGGAACTGTCCGTGTTATTTGTAGGACACAGAACAACAGGGACTGAACCTAGAGCTCGTCATCCCAAGAACTCATGATCCAAAAAATGCTCACTATTTTTTTTTTGTGTTTTTTGTCCACTAGGGTATGTAAAACACACGTAAAGTAAACTATTTCAAAGTAAACTATTTCGACAATGTTAACTTTTTTGGACATGACGACCTTCAAATTCAAATAGTTTGCATGTCCGAATGTCAATTTCTATATCACCGAAGTCTCCGATTGTCAATTTTTAACTGCCTACCCGGACAACACGCGATGAAAAAACTGATTAAGTATGGGATGACGACTTTGTGCAGGCTGTATATATCTACTCTATAAAATTACATATTTCCTATGTTTAATCTATGTTGTCCAGGAAGCCTATAATTTGATAAATTTCAATGTTTTCTGTCCAGGAGCCCTACTGTTAAAGAAAACTAATTCAGAAATGCTAATTTATACACCATAGTTTGATACAACCTATCCGCAAAGGCACGTCCATAATACTGGCTAGGTATGGAACCCAATTGCGGTCGATCAGAATGATCGTGAAACTCTCGCTACTGACCGATTGCCAATTTGTATATCGCGAAACTCTTCGATTATCAATTTTCAGCCGCCTACCCCGTCAACCCGCGATGCAAAAAATGGCTAAGTATGGGATGATGGCTTCGCGGTCCAGGAAACCTATAATTTCATAAATTGCATTCTCTTCTGCCCAGGATTCTTTTAAAGAAAACCAATTCGGGAAAGCTAATGTATACACTGAACACGACTTGTCATAGTCCGATAGAACCTATTCGCAAAGCCGTGTCCATAAAAGTGGCCAACTATGCAACCGAACGGTGGTCGCTCGGAATGACCACATAAACGCGAAAAACTAGAGTCAAACGCAGTTTACAATAGAAAAGTAAAAGCAAGAGAACAATTATATCTCCCACACAGCAAAAGCCATTGTCATAACTATAAAACCATAGTAACACAGAATCCATGTAAAAAGCATCGACAACCATGAAATATATTTTGAGGCCAACAAACTTTGCTTCAACGCGTAACAGATGCAATTTACATCGCTTGCAATTCTTTAGTCTATTATTTTATCTTAATAGTATTCTATGCAAACTGCAGTGCAAAACAAAATGTGACCAAAGATCCAACCGCAGATGCAACATCCCAACATTTGCAAACCCTGGCCAAACAAGAACAAGCACCAGACAAGAACCCAGCTAAGAAGCACTAAAAGGCC